>JAGTTH010002187.1:0-64896 GCA_022606485.1 Agraylea sexmaculata
ATGTAAAATTTTAAAATTATTTAATTTTGCCGAAAAAAAATACTTACAAGGTTCAAATGTAAATAAAATTAAATTATGGGTAGCTTTTAATCCAATAATATGAGAAAGTTAATAAACACCGTTGTATTAGAATATTTTTGTTTGTCGCTCGTAAAGTCTATCAACGGATGGAAATTAATTAAAATAAGAAAGAGCAAACGTTGAGTGAGTCTCTCACAATAAAATTAAAAGCTCTATTCTCGAGTTGTTGTTTGAAAAGTATAAACAAAATAAATTCATTTATCTTGTTGGTCAAGAGAAAGAGAGACAGGCGGAGATCAAACGTGAAGCGAGACAAGGAACCGATTCCAAATGTTAAAACACAGTTACATTTATATTTATTTCCAGGGATTGTGTTTTTCTGATGCACTTTATCTCGGCCGAGACGATATATTTTTTTCACGTGTTCTATTTTAAAATTTACGAGTTTCGACTTCACGCCTCGCTAGATTTCTGAGTATTATCGACGTCCATAATACAAAAAAAACTGCTCATTTATTATGATAGAGAAACTAATTACACCTATTTGTAAAAAATTTAGGTTTTTTTTAAGTGTTTCCTTCTCTTTTTGAAATTTATATAAAATATATCTGCATTCAGAAATATATCTTTAATAAAAATATTAAAAACTTCTTCTTTCACCTTCAAAACACCTTCTTTGGAATCATCATTTTACAACATCATAAAACGGAGGACAATTTGATAAATTCACGATATTTTTATAATCAAAATATTGCAACATACGCATAAGAGAATCCATTAAAAGTTATTGTACTTGAAAACAACTATAACTGGATTTGAGTGCTTTAGATTCTTAGAGAACACTCATAAAATATTCTTGATAAACTGCAAAATCATAAATTTTACACGTAAATATTTATCAAATAGTTACAACAAATGTTAAAAGAAAAATTTTACACTTTGACACTTTGAAAACGATTAACAACAAATTATATAATATATTTAGAATGATAGTCCCTGTATGTTGATTAATACAACGAATATACTCAAAGAAACCTAACTAAACTGTATATTTTCTGTAACGTGCATTTGGATTGTTTATTAAATTAAAAATAATTCTTTATCTGTGTGATTATTGCAGATAATAATAAACGTATATTTTTCATAATATAAAATCGCATTCTGCCATTTTTATTCGTGATCAAATGCTAAAAATTCCCAGAACTGAATAATAATAAATATATTAGCTGAATTACTTCGAATTGAGTATTCACACAGTGAAATAAATATTTTCGTTGATTTCACTCAATTCATTTTCATTTGAATTGGCAGTCCATATTATTTTCCACTAACATATCGATCACCCGTTTGTTCATTTGACAGCTCCATCGTTTTATTTTTTAAACACAAATGGTATTTGCATGTTTTCGATGCAAAAACCGACCGATTCATAAATTAAAAAAATCTTTAAATTTTTTTCACATAGAATTATCTTTATACTAATCAAACGTTAGTATTTAGTAATCGTCAAAATAATGAACGAGGCATTAATTGATATGAACCACCAGAGCATATGTGTGATGTCGGTATATGAAATTAGAGTTGATGGTTTTTTACGCACAACTGCTGTCATCGTCAATTTAAATTCTAGTTTAATAAAACAACGTGCCTCTTATTAAATTGAAACGGGAAACCATAGTGAAATATTCATATGACACAATGTTCACATGGTTCACATCTTAACTAATTGACAATAAGAATGCTTTGAATAGACATCATGTTCGTATTTCATATACACTATACTATTTATACTTTTATTCAATAAAAATATTTAATATAAGAGTGATCTCCCATTAGAGGCAGTTATATTCATTTTCAATAAGCCGATGTCATTTCCCATTTATATAATACATACAACTTTTTTTTATATGTAAATATAGGAGGAGGAGCTAAAAGTAGACCTAAACTGTGAAATGATTTTTATCCAAAAATCTATAAATGTATGTATTCCATATGTGCAGTGTGGATAGAAATTTTAATAAATACGATTACGGTATGAAGTTTGTGCAACGATTATTATGACATCCTAAAACACCTTTACGGTAAAAAGTCGATCATTTATAAAAAAGATGGGCTGTCGTTAAAAAAAACTAACCCAAATATTTTAGTACTCTTTGTTTCTAATGTATATAGTCCAAATATTAATAAAATAAAATTATTATAAAATTTAGCGGTGTAACCAATCATGATGGTAAGATATATCAACTCAGGGTAAATTTATAATTTAAAAATTTTCAATTATCATCAATTAAATATTTGATGAAAAAAATAATAATATCGTACTATATTCAATATTCTCTGAATATTATTATTATTTTGTTAATTTATCATGCGATTTGTGGTTGTATAAAAATGAATTTGTATTCTAAGTATTCCCGTTTCTCCAGGAAACACGGTTATATTTGGAAGTCTTGTGATGATGTGGTTTACTGAAGACATGTAATTCAAGGCGAGGAAACACGATTCACATGACATAGTTCCCATAAACTATTACAACCATAATATTATAAGTGCTGACTCACCACTCAACCACTAAAATCACCACTGCCATCACACATCACACAGGTTCGATGCCTGCTCTCTGCAATAATTGGACGAGAGTGCTTCTGTTTGGATCGACACTAACTAAACAACATACCGACTCTGCTTCACATAAGAAACTTTGACGTAGCAATTTAATTTTGAATGGATTTGCATTGAGATCGAGCTATGTGTGTAAGTAAGCACACAATTACTTAAGTTAATACTTAGAGCTAGTCTTATCGATCGGTGGTTATACGAAACTATAAATTCAGAATGCGGTAAGAGCTTTCAATAAGGCGATCGATTAAACCGACTTTGTTCACCCACGTTGAATTAACTATATAAAATTACAATGATATCTTTGTAAAATAGTATAACCCGAGAATTAGATGCGTGTTTAACATCACTTCACACGTTTCGTATAAATACACACACACAAGGTTTCCTAGTTAAAATAAACCACTTGATTCATCGAATTTTACAGAAATGATTCATTGAGAAAATAAACAAGACACTTGAAAATCGTACCATAAACCATCTTTAGTCCAATTTCATATTCACTTGGAGACTTACCTAAAACAAAAGAAAACACAACATTAGTTTGATAATCAAAATGAATAAAATATTTTTTATCGTGTTGAATACTTGATGGAATTCCATAATTATGTCAAGATATAAGTTTGTAATTTCTTTGAATAAAATATTATTTTGTTTTATTTCTTTTTTGGGGTCTTATCCCAAAAGTAACATGTTTAAAATATTTCGGTTGAACACTATCTGGATTTCTTTCAACACATAACAATCAGACGGATGTATCAATCAACCCTACAAAATGTTAAAATAATAATAAACAATTTATAATACATTTTTTATGTTAGGGGGTTTTGAATTTATTTCTAAATTAGTGAAATATTTAAGTATTGCAGTTTCTCAATATTCACCATTCAGGAAATCACAATATAAAGCATCAAGACGATCAAGAATTTATTAATAATATTCCTGATCTCCGAGTAGTAATAACCGATCAAATCAATTTCATTTTATTTGGATGGAATTTGAACCCATAACTACAGCATTTATATATGTTATTTTATTTATATATATGTATATGTTAAAAAAAATCTTTGTTTTTTTTATTAAATTTCAAGCAGTTACTACAGTATTTGTAGCCACACCTGATCACCTGAATCAGTAATATATATATATATATATATATATATATATATATATATATATATATATATATATATATATATATATATATATATATATATATATATATATATATATATATATATATATATATAATATTTTCCCATCTCTCAATGATTCCCGGTAACATGTTGGACAAAGGATAAAAAGAGGGCAAGCAATATCAGGATTGGCGAGGAGCGACTGCTTCAAACGTATGTTATGGAATCGTATCGACGTTCATTAGTCTGATGAAAAATATCATAGGTAGGCCTGGATATCCTCCATTCTGTATACATAAGTACAGTGATCGTAGTTACATTTGGAAAAATGCATCGACAGTCAGTAATATTATGACTTCAATATCTTAATGGATTGCGACGTCATCATTGGAATGGAATCGAATCGAATGGAATGGTTTCTATATGCAACCATTTGTACCAACACCATTCATAATATTGCACCCGCCATTGCTGCTCATGTTTATAACTACATTATATTACGAAGAAATGCAATACGATATTTGGATTATATGCCATCGAGACGATTCCTTTCACGTCTATAATAAGTTCTTCAAAGCTGGTCTTTTAAATAATATTAATAAAATACAATATAACCCAATGTGCCATACCATAAGGTCAAATTAAATAAAATGTATAGGGAATTATTACTTGGAGATCGCGAATATTATTTATATATTTCTGACCTGTCGTCTAATTCCAGATTAACTTTGATTTTATGGATTGTAAGGTGAATACTAATACAAATTAATAATAGGTCAGAGGATAAGGTTAATTTTTAAATTGATTTGTTTGGTTATTGACGAATAATATTAATAAAATCCCAATCGATCGTCTTAATCCAGGTTTACTCTGATTTTCTGGATTGTAAGGTAAATACTGAGGTGATTATAATATCAGGGAGAGCCGACAGAGCGTCTAAAGCGTCAATTAATAAAAAAAATCATCAATTCCTAACCCAGTCCAAATGGGTACGTATTTGAGCATTACAAAAATAACCTTATTATTTGTTTTGTATTATTATTATCATTATTTATCTGATACATACACAAAATTTGACATCTGAATTTATCATACATCAAATATTATTAATGTTATTTTTTTATAAGATTGTTCTGAAAATTCAAATAGAAAATCACATTTCACCGAATAATTAATGTGTAAATATCAGAGAATTCAAATAAGCTGTGTTTCAACATCTGAAAATTTAAATAGATTGATATTATTTACTAGTTTAATAAAAATATAATTCCCGCAGTGTCAAGTGCTTTAAAGTACTCGAGTGCACCCACTTATCCGATATATGGTCATACCTTATTTATTGCCTAAATTTTTATTTTTATTTACTTATATAAATCCATAAACACTAGAGTGAGGTCAATTTTTTTATTTATATGAGACTGGTTAATGGGATCAGGTTACCCATTCACGAGTTGCCATATTCAGAGTTACGACGTTCCCAAAAGTAAAACCGGGACACATTACTCTCCCATCTATGGTGATCGATCAGGGTAAACTGGATAGATGCGGGACGAGATTAGACAGTGTGATGTGAGAATCTTAAAGAGAAGGCCCGTAATGATACAAGATTACACGAAGATGATGATGATGAAGGGACGTGATGCTCCCATCTTCTACTTCCCACGATCGGGAAGATCATCACTGTCCATACTGGAACCAGATTGGATTAGATCAAAGTTATCACCACGATCCAATACGATATCGTATATGTGAGCAAAATTATAACCACAATACTATATGAATCTGTACATTATTTTAATCAGATGAAATTTCCTTACTAACAGACGTATAACTCTTATACGACAATAATTTAGATGGACATTAAAGAATATGCAGGTTTAAAAACCTGTGCATGTGTGAAGTATATGTATAATATGTAATAACTATGAACACGTTAAAATATATTAAAACAATACGCATGACACTTCTTAATCCTTAAAATGCAGTCAGTGAGATTATTTATATTATGTTTGTAATATTGTTAGTACAGTGGTACGTCGACATACGAATGCCCTGACATACGAATGTTTTGAGATACGACGAATGAATTTCTACCCTCGACATACGACGAAAATTTGAGACACGATTTTTTATGCGCGATAATTTTATCGCTAATTTTTATGGAAGGTACTATTAGAATTTCGCGCCGGAATTGTGTATATGTAAAAATCAATTAATAATCAATAAATATTTATTATGTGCGTTATTACTAGTTTATTTATTTTAATATCAAATTATCCATTGCCGATTTTACAAAATGTACATAAACATTTTTTTTATTCAAAAACTCCTTGTACGTTAAGAAAACCATTTTTTGATGAAAGGACTTTTTGATGGGCTGGAATGGATTAATGGCAGTTTGTATGGAATTGTATGTGAAAAATTGCTTTGAGATACGATTGTATTAACATACATAAACATGAACTTAAACATTGTTAGTGTTGATAGAATGTTTCAAAAGTATCACAAAATATAAAAAAAACCAATATAAAATAGTTCCCAATATGCTATTTAATTATGTCATTATAAATATCTTATTTCATTTTAATTTAAAGGTTAAAGGTCTTATTTACACATGTGTATCTCTTCATGCTCTTTTAATTAACTGGGTATTTTATTCTACATTGAAATAACCCACTTTTGTCTGGGTAATTATAATATTATTTATAATCGCGAGTTAAAAATAAATTTTAATCATGCATTACTTCAATGGAAAACAAATTAATGCCACATATATGCGGCACAAAATAATATTATATGAAGCAATTATTGTCGCAAATAAATTTCAAAGGCTCAACTGATTATTGTATGAATGCATACATATATGTAAAATTTGTTTATATCGTAAAAGCCCGTATAATATAATTTGAAGAAGAGAAGAGCCCTTTGATCGCGCATGTTAAACTAATTAAGGATTTTCACATACTGTTACTCGTCTTCTATTACTTTTTTAACTCTTTTTTATTATCTCGCTCCTATCGTTTATTTCGAGTTTATTATGCAACCGAAGAGGGCGACAAACATCAAGCCGTTTGCTCCTTATATTAATTAAAGCATAACGATATAACAGAATGTTATATTTATATATTTACCAAAAATAATCACGCGCTTACACATTTAACAGCAAACAATGGACATAAATTGCATGGACCAGAAGTCAAAGTACTTTAGATACAATGTATAAAGATTGTTATGAATGTTACACACACAATGACCGTTTAGATTTTAAGGTCGCATTTATTGAAAACACGTGGTTAAATATATTGTTGTTTTTTTATACTATATTTAATCATCTTACAATAATATCTGATAATATATATTTTTAACGGATATCAGCCCATGTCTATTAAGAGTTATATTTGGTTAACCTTATTATTTGTTTTGTATTATTATTATCATTATTTATCTGATACATACACAAAATTTGACATCTGAATTTATCATACATCAAATATTATTAATGTTATTTTTTTATAAGATTGTTCTGAAAATTCAAATAGAAAATCACATTTCACCGAATAATTAATGTGTAAATATCAGAGAATTCAAATAAGCTGTGTTTCAACATCTGAAAATTTAAATAGATTGATATTATTTACTAGTTTAATAAAAATATAATTCCCGCAGTGTCAAGTGCTTTAAAGTACTCGAGTGCACCCACTTATCCGATATATGGTCATACCTTATTTATTGCCTAAATTTTTATTTTTATTTACTTATATAAATCCATAAACACTAGAGTGAGGTCAATTTTTTTATTTATATGAGACTGGTTAATGGGATCAGGTTACCCATTCACGAGTTGCCATATTCAGAGTTACGACGTTCCCAAAAGTAAAACCGGGACACATTACTCTCCCATCTATGGTGATCGATCAGGGTAAACTGGATAGATGCGGGACGAGATTAGACAGTGTGATGTGAGAATCTTAAAGAGAAGGCCCGTAATGATACAAGATTACACGAAGATGATGATGATGAAGGGACGTGATGCTCCCATCTTCTACTTCCCACGATCGGGAAGATCATCACTGTCCATACTGGAACCAGATTGGATTAGATCAAAGTTATCACCACGATCCAATACGATATCGTATATGTGAGCAAAATTATAACCACAATACTATATGAATCTGTACATTATTTTAATCAGATGAAATTTCCTTACTAACAGACGTATAACTCTTATACGACAATAATTTAGATGGACATTAAAGAATATGCAGGTTTAAAAACCTGTGCATGTGTGAAGTATATGTATAATATGTAATAACTATGAACACGTTAAAATATATTAAAACAATACGCATGACACTTCTTAATCCTTAAAATGCAGTCAGTGAGATTATTTATATTATGTTTGTAATATTGTTAGTACAGTGGTACGTCGACATACGAATGCCCTGACATACGAATGTTTTGAGATACGACGAATGAATTTCTACCCTCGACATACGACGAAAATTTGAGACACGATTTTTTATGCGCGATAATTTTATCGCTAATTTTTATGGAAGGTACTATTAGAATTTCGCGCCGGAATTGTGTATATGTAAAAATCAATTAATAATCAATAAATATTTATTATGTGCGTTATTACTAGTTTATTTATTTTAATATCAAATTATCCATTGCCGATTTTACAAAATGTACATAAACATTTTTTTTATTCAAAAACTCCTTGTACGTTAAGAAAACCATTTTTTGATGAAAGGACTTTTTGATGGGCTGGAATGGATTAATGGCAGTTTGTATGGAATTGTATGTGAAAAATTGCTTTGAGATACGATTGTATTAACATACATAAACATGAACTTAAACATTGTTAGTGTTGATAGAATGTTTCAAAAGTATCACAAAATATAAAAAAAACCAATATAAAATAGTTCCCAATATGCTATTTAATTATGTCATTATAAATATCTTATTTCATTTTAATTTAAAGGTTAAAGGTCTTATTTACACATGTGTATCTCTTCATGCTCTTTTAATTA
This sequence comes from Agraylea sexmaculata, assembly GCA_022606485.1. NCBI lineage: Eukaryota > Metazoa > Arthropoda > Insecta > Trichoptera > Hydroptilidae > Agraylea > Agraylea sexmaculata. The sequence continues at coordinate 8,810 of JAGTTH010002187.1, forward strand.
ACTGGGTATTTTATTCTACATTGAAATAACCCACTTTTGTCTGGGTAATTATAATATTATTTATAATCGCGAGTTAAAAATAAATTTTAATCATGCATTACTTCAATGGAAAACAAATTAATGCCACATATATGCGGCACAAAATAATATTATATGAAGCAATTATTGTCGCAAATAAATTTCAAAGGCTCAACTGATTATTGTATGAATGCATACATATATGTAAAATTTGTTTATATCGTAAAAGCCCGTATAATATAATTTGAAGAAGAGAAGAGCCCTTTGATCGCGCATGTTAAACTAATTAAGGATTTTCACATACTGTTACTCGTCTTCTATTACTTTTTTAACTCTTTTTTATTATCTCGCTCCTATCGTTTATTTCGAGTTTATTATGCAACCGAAGAGGGCGACAAACATCAAGCCGTTTGCTCCTTATATTAATTAAAGCATAACGATATAACAGAATGTTATATTTATATATTTACCAAACATAATCACGCGCTTACACATTTAACAGCAAACAATGGACATAAATTGCATGGAACAGAAGTCAAAGTACTTTAGATACAATGTATAAAGATTGTTATGAATGTTACACACACAATGACCGTTTAGATTTTAAGGTCGCATTTATTGAAAACACGTGGTTAAATATATTGTTGTTTTTTTATACTATATTTAATCATCTTACAATAATATCTGATAATATATATTTTTAACGGATATCAGCCCATGTCTATTAAGAGTTATATTTGGTTAACCCTAAAATGGTGAAGTATTTTTATTTCATTCACAACATCTGCTTATATAATAAAATAGTTAAACCAACCTAATTCTCAAAAAAAAACAACAGGTGCAGAGCTAAAAACATCAATGACATGCGATTTATTCCTACTTCAATTGAAAAAAAATAATAAAAATATATATCGGGAATATTATTAATATACATATATGTATATAAGTCAGGCACAGTCCCTTAATAGATATCTTTAATATAATGAAGAGAGTAAAAATGAAATTTTTACAATAAATAATATTTATTTTGTCATTCGACTACACTAAATTGGTAATGTTTCGAGATTATCTCAAAAAAAATTGTAATTTATTTGATAATAAATTATGGAGTTCTATCAAGTGAGAGACTCATTCATCACTCAGACATTGGGTAGAGTCATTTTTATTTAAAAAAAAAATTATAATAAGGGCGTATAGTAAAGTGCAATGTTTCGTTTAAATAAACCTAAAATAGTTTATTTTTTGAACCCGTCCTCAATATTTATATGCGATATAAACAACGATAGATTAAAATATGTATATATGTTAATAAATTACAGATTCTAATGTATGTATGTATTTCAAAATTCAAACATTAATTTCTCGCAATTGGAAATCAACACCAGATTGAAATCTCATAGACGCTATGGTGTGAATGCACGGAGATTCATAAGTATGACGTTGCATAGAACGTGCAAAGTCTGGCTTATGGTGTTATATGGTGGTACATAGTGTTTATCCATTGTGTGCAAAACAATGAGGATATGGTGAAGTCCTGCGATACAATAATGGACGTGAACACGGCACCCCCAACAAGGCAACACTAATACCTTACAACCAATCTAACGGCCAAAACCACCTGCAAATATTATACCTGCAAGCATACTCAACACTTCAAAATACCTTATCGTCAGGCTGATAAATTAATAATTAGAAAACTCACAGAGCAGAGAATCTTATACCACATCGGTGATATAAATTCAGCCGGCTTAGATGACTAAAACCACACATTCATTAGTATAAACCAAAAGGAAACACCGACCGGTAGTTGTGGAGTATAAATAGAGTAATCGTTAATCGGTTTGTATCTTTTAGGTTGGCTTTAAAAGCTACTGGGGTTTCCATACAACACCCGAAACTCCATGTCAGATGTTTCCTTTTAATCTTTCTCATAAAACGTCTTCAAAGACACACTAACTAATATACAATATAATCTAATCTAATTAAGTTAAAGTTGTAATTTATCTGCAGTTTATAAATAGTCGCTGTCATTCCCATTTATCTGAAATAAAAATTATTATATTTATACAACGACATCCAATAAGAAAAATTGCGGGAAAAAGTATATTGAATTAATTAATTCCATGCATTAAATTAATTTGCGATATTTTAAGTACGAAGGTTTCAATTCAATAATTATATTTTTGCCGTATTTTAAACACTTAAATCGGTCAGATTATAAGATAAGATAAGAGGTCATCTTAAATAGAAGCTAGTAGACAATTCTTCAAAATCATACCAAAAATGTATTTACATAAACTCAGTAACAAATTAGAAAAATATCTATTTATATGTGCCCCGAGAGGCTTTTTTACAAATTTGTTTTTTTAGACATAGCCAAGTGATAATTACTTTTCTGCCAATAATCTTAACTATTACTAGTTACACAGGTTTGATGGTCAATTCATTGAATTATTATGTAAATTTAACGCCCTTTTTGGGTTTTTGCGAAGGGTTTTATAAATTTAGATTTTTTAGAAACAAAAACGTGTTATTAATTATTTGTCGGTGATCTTAACTATTACTAGTTACACGAGTTTACTTTTATATAACTGACAAATGTCCATCATTGTCGAACCGCATTAGGTTTCTCCTGTAATGGCAAGGTGATGATGGTTAATGCTTTACTATTAAGATTGATTGTATATATATAAATATATATATATATATATATATATATATATATATATATATATATATATATATATATATATATATATATATATATATATATATATATAAACTAGTCACCGACAGACTTAATATTCGCCTCAGTATTTACCATACAATCAAGGAAATCTGAGTAAACCTGGATCAAGGGGGATCGATCGGGATTTTATCAATAGAATCTATATATTTGAACCCGTGATTAAAGTATTTGTAGGCACGCACCTTATCCCCCGAGATATTAAAATATTTGTGTATGTCTTTTGAAATTCATGAATAATTCGGTGTGTTGGATTCTACTCTATATCAATGTATAAAAGAAAAACACCTCGAGATTGTTTTAAGATTGTGATTGATGGTAGTGTTTTACAAGAATCAATTTGTCTCGAGTACGACACACAAGTCCTTGCAAGCCCTTAGGCGACGGACTCGCTGGATATTTACAGTTCCCAAAATAGATCAGGGCACTAATACTAGAGGATATTGTAGTGTGGTAAAGTAGAATAGTAGTGGCTTAAACTCGGCGTGAGGTCTCGACAAATGGCGTAATAAAAAGCCGACGTAGGTGGCGATAATGACTGGGCCGAGAGCACTTCCGTCAATCTAACTCCCGCCGCGCCGCGATACGCCTTATAACATTACCACTATCACACAATACATTATAAAGAATTATTCATATAATTAGTATTACCATTAACACGTTATTGTAATAACCAGACCGAGTAGTCGTAGAAGCTTTTCAAGTACGTGTTGAAAGCGAACAAGCATACGCACTGAAAGCAACGATGCGTGAGTCAAATCAACTAAAATATTTATTTGTACGTGTTGCTTGACAATAAACCATCAATATCAATATAACATTGATAGTTTAAATGATCTCATAATACGAGTATTTATTTATAATTTAATTATTAGGTATATACATATGTGATGGTGAAGAACTATTATTATTTTTTGATAAACTACCAACTTAGAAGACTTCCATATAAGTTATTAAGCCTAAAAGAGCCGCTCTGTCGTTGATATGTGTTAGTATTTATAGTTGAGATCATCGACATATAATGAATTAACACATTGTTGTGTCTAAAAAATATCCTTGGGGCGAATGTAAATAATTATTAATGATTATAGGTGGTTTTGTCAAAAACACACTGTGTGCATTATTATGCCCTAAATACCCTCAAAAATGGGTTTTACATATTTGAAAATTTGTAAAAAGCCCCCTCAAGACGTATATATATATATATATATATATATATATAATATTTTAAAAGTTGTGTGGTAACAATGCGTTATTCCTGTGGAGGCTAGCCTAAGGTTAAATGCGACTTATTTTGCAATATTTATAATATAAACCAATTCTTTCCAGTGTTTTCTAAAAAAATACATTTCTTACCAGAAATAAATCCTGATAATATTGTTTTCATTTAAAAGATGATGAAATTAGTTGGTAAACTTTCAAATTTGATTATATCTCGAAAGTAGTTTTGGTGGACTTATTGCGATATGTCAGTGTACCCTTCATACGATTAAAATAATCATACTTTAGATTATTAAAATATTGTTGAGACGGGTTTTATGACACATAATCTTATTTCCTAGAGAATAAACACGAACAATATGTTAGCGTATCGAATGGCTGTTCTAATTTGAAACTCGGAATCTGAAGTCGGGTAAAAAACACATATCTGTTTCACGGGGGCTCGTGAATAAAGTAAAAAGCCTTTTTGTGTTCTCATATCGCGCCGTAATGTTATTGCTTATCTCCTGCCCTTACGAATATTTGGCATCAGATTTCGAAAAGAATGTATGAATGTATGAAACGGGGATGTTTTGAGGGAAAAAAAGATTTTTTGTCGGCTCCAAAACGAACCCCGCCAGATTGTCACCGAAGATAAGCTCTCTTTCTTTACCCTCTTTCCTGTTCTTATACAGGCACAAGCTCTTCAAGATATAATATTATTTACAATACATATTAAAAAAAACCATACGACATAAAAAGCATATACACATGTGTTGACAAAAACTAATCATTTTTGCGAAAAGTAAATACATACACAATAACGCGTTCCTCATACGAATTGTACCGATTCATATAATTTCAAACAACCAATATTATATTTATTAAATAAGAACAATCGATGTTAAATTGTTGGACTTTCGACTGCCTATTCCATATTCATATCGGAAAAAGGTATTTGATTGCTTTATTTGAGGCAAAACTCCAATAAATATTCATGAGAGTTTCAAGAAGGTCTTCGATTTCGCATTTCACATTTGGCCAAAGTTAAACATCTAATTCTTTTCCGTTTCGTTTGATTTATATGCTAATTTGAGGTTCTTCAATAATCCTTTATATTTAATTCGGCGCTTAGTCTCCATTACCATATTTTATGAGGACCTTTCATCGTCTTCGGGAAACAGATGATTTTACTTTTTTACTGTCGAATAGCAGCTTTTATTGATTCACATTATAATAATTGAGCAAAATGGTCGCATTGGTCACACGATAGACCCAAATTGCAGGCAATAATTCATAGGTTGTGTCAAAAGTACACAAAAGGCATATAAAAATACACGCGTTAACACATTATTGCTGTTATTCAATTGAACTACATTTTTACCCCTCGTTTCATATTCCACATGTGTAGCTAGAATTAGTATTATTAACCATATGTGAATATTTTTTTGATTCATTTAATTCCCAATTATTAAAATTATACCGTCAAAATGTATAAAAAAAATATTTTATATTCATAAATTAAATACAAATATTGGTTCATATGTGAACGACGCATTATATACATAGGTTTCATTTGCCCCCGTTTTGGCTACTCTCTATTATTATTTTTGTATGAACACGTGTATTGTTTTTTGCCGTATTATGGAGTTAACAATATTTACTACCTAATGTAATTATTAGAGTTATCGAATCGATTTCGATTACCCTTTGTTTACTGAAAGAAAGGCGCAATTTACCACCCAATTTACGTGTAATCGATACCCCATTACCAAGTGAACGGGTTACCTCAGTATAATTTATATAAATAGGATACGCTATTTTTTAAATATATTACAAAGATGTCTTCCTAAACAAAAAATAAATAAATTTTAATATGTTATGAAGATATTTCAAGCCCTCGCCCGTCCAAATACTGTACAATATATCTTGTGAATGGTCAGTTTTTTTTTCTTATTTATCAAGGGTGCAATGTTATGCAAAATGAGCGCCTAAAAGTGACACTTTGATTGATAATGTTGGTCGGTATACGCGGTATGTTTTTAATAAAGGGCGCGCCTTGTTTGCAGGGTTGTTTGTTCCCTTTTTCATATTAGTCATTGTTGATCTCTACAAAAACATAATAACTCTATTGCTACTCGTTGAAATATTTCATCAATGCTGTACCCGAATACAGGGTGCCAAAAAACTCACTATAAAATAAAATAAATTATGCAAACGGTTCAATAAATGCCGCTGTACTCTGTATTGATTTTTTATACTCATAAAATCAGTGACCGCTTGAATAAAATCAACCAGCCCATTTTAAATTATGTAAGGCTTTTTTGAGTAAATGCATTCTAATAAAATAACATTAAATTAATTAAAAATTGTAAAGTAATTTATGGGCCAGCTTGTGTAGTACGTATTACTATTATGGGGTGGTCCATACAAAAGTGTTACATAGTGTCTCCCCCAAATATGCAGATGTCCATTCATTGTAATGTCGATTTCTTTGCCCCATTTAATACACATACGTGTTATTTCTCCCCCTGTAGAATATTCGTACCCCCCTTTTCAGTTACTAGTAACTAGACTCTTTATATCGGAAACTACGGTTGAAATTCAACCTCGTCTCGAGTGTATCACAAACAAAATATAACTTACTCGACTTTAGAACGCACGGATCGTTTCATTAAAAAATATCTATTACACAATACAAACTAGAATATTTATTTAACTATTGCATTGTTTTATTTGTGGGCTTTGTAACCCGTTAGGTATTTAACAGCCCAAGCTTCTGTAAGAGTTGTTGAAGGTATAAAAGTACAATTCAACTATACATCTGTGAATTGCTCATTGCAAAATCATTCAGACGAGAGAAACACCCTTCACATATAATATTTTAAATAGGGTTGGGGATATTAGAGTAGATATATAATTCTAACTTATTAAATTATATTATACGAAAACTTTGAACAGTTATCAATACAGATTGAAACTACAGGAGAAAAAGGTTAACATATAAATTCTAAGTGCCATTTCCTATCTATTCTATTTTATATTGTTTACGATAGTATCTACTTAAATAAATGTTATTATTATCATCACTGCGCTAGTAATTTACGGTCGATTACGACAGCCGTCCATTTCCCATTTAGGGGATGTTTATTACTATCGATTAACAAACGGTTGGTATAATATAAAATCCAAAATATTATTTTGAAACAAATGTAAATTGTAATGTGAAGACATCATCATATCTCTCGAATACATTTGAGTGTTTCATACTTGGAATACAAATTGAGATATTATCCTTATCAATATTCAAAGACAGACCTTGTCATCTTCACAGTGCATAGTCGATCATCGTAAATGTGAGCAAAATTAATATTCCGCACATGAATGCGATTCAAAATTGTCATTCGGATTTTTTGGAACTGATTATTTATATATAAGTTTAAATTCAGAATTAAATAAAATTCCTCTGGGAATATAATACAAAGGGGGCGGAGGCAGCAAACAACAAAATGCAATAATTCAATAATCGTGCCACTGAAAGGTATTTAATCCCCAGTTCACGCGACCGAGGGTAAGAAAACCTGTAATATATAATAAATATATTTAGCTGTTTGTAAATATGGGTCAGTAGAAGCCATTACGTAATTTATATTGCACGCAGAGTTTATATAGCAAATATGCACGCGTGCAATATAAAACAGTGTGAATCGAAAGTAGTGCGATTATTATTTAAAACAGACACCTGAAATTCGTTTGATTTGAACGGTGAATGAGGCACGCAAAGTGAAAAGGGGGTGGTGAAACACCCCCATCCTGTGACGGTTGAGTTAAAATTACATTCGGCCATATTGCACAATTCCAGTCAGTTTTCATCAAGTGTGCGAATTTAATACTATCCAATATTCAATATCCTAATATCCAGATTTCATAAATAATATATGTATATGGAGGGTCAATCTTCTAATAAATAATTCAGTCTACTAGAAAAATGCAAAACACATTTAAATCATGTCGGAAATCGACTCAACCGAGGGTGGTTGGTTGGTGAAAGGGGGTGGCTATGGGTGAGATTCGGTCCAGTGGCGGGGTCAAACAAAACTTGGTCTAAAACGACTCGTTAGCGACGCCAAATGAAAGAGGAGAAGAAAATACATTTTTAATATATGTGAAGGGAGTTCTCTTCGCGTAATTTTCAATAATTACATTCGAATTTCATGCCAACCCCATTCTTATTCAAATTCCCTTGTTAACACGCTCGTTCATTTGCATACGCGCGACCAATCTATATTCACATTCTACCTTTTTTCAATTACGTAAAAACAGCGACCATTATTTTTCAGTATCCACTCCTGAAATGTTCTAGAGCTTGTAGCCAATCGGATTGTAGTGAATTTCAAATTAAATATATTTTTTAAATCAATGCAGAACGCATCATTGTGGTTTGAATAAATATACATACTACATGAATACGATGTTTTATCCTAACCCAATATAACTAAATAATAAATATAACAATAGACAAAATATAATAATTTAAAATATTCTGACCGTTAATTTAAACTGTGTTAAATAAAAATACTTAAATATTTTACGCCCCGGGAGCTTTTTTTTATACACAAAAACATGTTAATTTTCTGTCGGTGATATTAACTATTACTAGTTACACAGGTCACCGACTTAATAATCAGTATTTACCTTACAATACAGTAAATCATAGTAAACCTGGATCAAGACGATGAATCGGGATTTTATTAATATTATTCCCGATTTCCTAGTCGTAGCAACCGATCAAATTAATTTAAAAAAATTGAATCGAGCGGGATTTGAAATCATAACCACAGTATAACGCTGGTAAATAAATAATAATAATATAAAATAAATAAAAATATCACCCACGATAGATCGTATCGATTTAGGTTTACTCTATTTTCCCTCATATCGTGAGGTATTTAAATACTGAGCTGATTATTGAGTCGATCAAAACCGCAAATAGAATAATATATTTAGTTAGTATACAAGCTGAAGGCATTTCGATCGAATATTTTATAAATAAAGCTTAACAAAATGAACCATAATCTAAATGTTATATAGGCAAATCATAAAGGGCAACGTTAGATAGTGTTAGAATATGCAGATTTTTTTTATGAAATGTAGGAAAAAAACAAGATTTCTTCTTATAAGCCACAATAAATAAAAATTGTAGTAGCTTTGGGATTTATTTTAAAGTGTGACAAAAAGTTAAGCTTGATATTGATTAAAATACTGATTAATTGGAATATAATACGAACACTGCGCGCGCGTGTTTCTATCATAAAAAATGGGTGTTCCCCCCATTTTTAACAGTATTCTCGTGGGATATTATTGTGTAAAATAAATGGGAAACTTTTCAGCAAAAAACATATATATTTTTTAGTATTTATATATTATTGCAGGCGTCTGTTAGCTTGGCACAATGTCAACATCAGATACATGACGCCGCTGGACATTATCAATCACCGCCACTCCCATTCATGAACATCTTCTCACAACACATTTACACTTCTCACAATTACTTTTTGCTACATATACAAATCCCAACCATTATATTCACTGGCTATTTAATTAAAAATACTCTTAATAAATCGTATGATATTATTCACAAACTATTAAATATATTAAATAGATCGGTTGTTGTTGTTGTTGTTGAGAAAGGAGCGAGATGTTTAAATACATACAGTAGCGTCTAAAATGTCGGCTGTCCTTTCTAGAGCAAAGTTTCATGTTTATTAAGTTAGTGCGAGGAGTTGTTACTTGTACTAAATCTATTTTGTCGTGGACAATCCACAGCCATAATACATGATATTAACGTATTTATATTATGTCGTCGACTATACGCTCAGATTGAATGAAAGAATACACAACTTACATCCAAAACTTCATAATAATACTTTTACCGAGCATGAATGAATGATCACATTCAAATTATACTTTTACTCTACAAAATCAGAATCTAGGGTAAATTTTACGAAAATATGCTGAATTTAAACGATTACGAACTCAATTACATTAAAATATATTTAATGTAATTGAGTTCGTTATAACTTGTAACATTCAAATATGTGACATAATATCTAGGGTATTGCAAAAATAATACATATTTTTTATGACCGTTACAATAAATTATTTAAATAATTTGTAATTTTTTTATTAAATATAATTTACATACAATATTTTGATACATTATGATTAGATGTTACAATATAAAGTTTAAAGACTATGGTCTTTTACTTATTTTAATACGAAGTACAATCAATTGGTAATGAAAATAATTAATAAGTCATAACATAATTTATGGAAAAAACAACTAAAATATATCCATATAATGCAAGTACTTAATACCATATGAATAAAACAAAAATATTGTAAAACACATATAAAGTAAAATTATTAAAGACTGTGGAGATAGACAAAATCAAATGTGTTTGTGAAAAATTATATGATAGAGATTTTTTTATGACATGTCCCTTAAACATTTCTTTCTGAATTGGTATGATTGAAACAATGACCATTTTTATTTCGGATTAATATAAAATGTCAGTGGCAATAATAAATTAGCAGAAAATATAAAAGTGACCCAACCTGTCAAATGAGTTCATTAATTTGTTATAAATATTTACGTCTAAATAGTTTTTGCGATACTGAAACACCCGTTAAAATATTTTTCATTTACCTAGTAAATTTTAATAAAAGGGCTAATAGTATTTTTTTTAATAATAATATATGTATTATTTACTTAATTTAGACATTCGATGAAGTAATTATCATTATGGTTGTCTTTTAATTACATTTAATATGTGTCACATAGTTTATTTTTACAAGTTTAAAGCGGTAGTTATTTTAACGAGCGATCACCTTAATTGACATAGTGAATTGTATGAATATGTTTGTCCATTTAACCGTAAATTCAATTATTAGTTTTGAAATTGCCATCCACATGATAGATTAGGATCCGGGCGTTCGTGCAGAAACAACGTCATGCAAAGTAATTTACTGGTCTTAGAGTACACTTGTATAATATTTGATAATTAACGCATGCAAGGGTTATGTGTAGTTAGACCAAAGTATTACCACCGCCATTTAATAATTCAATTGCAAACATTATAGTAATATGAACACACAATGTTCGTATCGCACTCATGTGATGGGCTTTGATTGGACAGGCTTTGTTTGCCTTTAACGTGATTCTAACATACACAATAATATATGTACACGATACAGTATTATCGGATTAATAAATTCATCCGATAAAGATACTCTGGTACGCAATATTGTATCTGAATCATTTATTTATTATGTGAATTATTTAAATCGCAAAGAAATTCCTTATATAGAAAGTGTGCCCAGCTTGGTCTACTGCGGCAAAAATTGTCCAAAACAAGTGTCTTAAGATGTCCTTAGATCTTAAACCTGGCACATTTCTTAAAGAAGACCACGAGGACATTAAGTTAAAAATGATAAAAAGCAAATATCGCAGATTTGAGTAAAAAATATTACACTAAAATGACTAACCAATCATAAGACATGTAAATAAAACCAAATATGCATCGAGGAAACCTAAGTTCATTTTACAAATGGACTTCCAAAACTGATATTATTTTTAAAAATAAAGTGTAAATTTCTTATAATCCACTCAACTCAAATTTGGTTTTACCCAAACAAATTCAGTTTTTAAGCATTATATTTTGTAATTGTTTTGTTAATATTCTTTCTATAATTTAATACTATCATTCATGTCAAATTTAAATAAAACATTGTCATGCTAGTTATAGGTAAAAAGATTTATACACTCTGTACACCTAAGTCTATTTCCAAAGATGTATTGTTCTATCAATCATTGTTAAAACGTATGCACAATAAAGAAATTGTAATATATATAGAAAGTGGGAAAAGTATGGAGTCGATAAGAAATTTATAACAAAATCATTGATTTTTTATTCTTATATAACGTTTAATTTCAAAAATTACAATAAACTAGGTACTGTTATAAATTTAACGGCTAAGTAAGGATTTGCAAGGCACCATGACAATTTAAACTGTCAGGGCGGGTAATTTTATAAATTTACACCGTACAAAGCAAATTCGGACCAAACCATTAAAAATATAACAAATTTAATTTATAGAAAAAAATCACAATCAATACATATTTTCAATAATGAAAATGCTATTATAAAACGAGTTACTCTAATGTGTTTTTGAATGTGAATTGTTACGCATTTACTGATGTATATTCAATGAATTATAAATGTATTTAATTTAATTAAAAGTATTCATTATTCTTATTTGTTCTGTTTGAAATTCTACATTTTTCTTTTATTATAATAAATTATCAATACGAAATTATATATTTCAACTAACTAAATCTACACTCTTGCGATTATTTATGACTCGAGGAAACGTAAGTTCATTTTACTCAAGCAAACTGTTATTTTGTTTTAAGCATTATATTTTTTTAATATAGATTTTATTATATATTAATCCTTATATTTATAAATGGATTTTATTATTTTTACCCATACTTTTCATTACTTAATATGTCAAATAAAAATGGAAATTCTCATGTTAGTTATTGGTAAAATGATTTATATACTCTGTACACAAAAATTTAATTCCTAAGATATATTAAAATAAATAATGATAAATAAATTATAATATATATCTTACAATTATCTAAAAAAAGTTATTTTTCTCGGTTATTATAACTGACTTGTTCGATTAGTGTTAAGAGCATTTTATCATAATAGGTTTGAATTTTATCAATTATTTTTATTTAGTGATCGATAGACCGATGACAAGCTACAATATTAAATAGTATACTGTCCGAAGCGTAGATAACTAAGTGTTAAATTTAAAATAGAATTATATAAAAGTGTCTGAAAATGGCACAGGAAGTGGGAAGACGTCCGAAGAGTTTGGGGAAATCCCGGCTTTTAAATAGAGACGTCGGTTTTTCAGTACAGACGTCACACTTCAGTTGACATAAACCGTTTAAATCGAATAAAATAGATTATTATCGAATGACATTAAATTATCATTATTATTTGGTGATAATTTCGCTCTAATAATTATCGCCCGCATACAAATAAAATTTTGAACAAACGCGCGATAGTGATAATGACAAAAACAATCATTCTAATGGGAATTCTAGACTTATCATTATCACACAGAACTGCCGATATATTTTAATATTATTATTTAGATGAAAATTGCACGAGGGATCGAATCCGCAGCTTCCGTTGACATAAAAACAGCAGGTGTGGTGTTAAAATTATTTAGAATAATGCATGTATTCCGCACTTTTGCCGAGTTAAATAATTTTAACTCGGCAAAAGTGACAAATTATTTATTTGTAACATAATAAAAAATTCAATCAAAATGTACGTCATAATGACCAGAATATTGGCGATAGAGCAAATAATGATTTTATTAGATAATTTAATAACAATTGAATCTATAATTTATGCAACGTGAGTAGAAGAACGACAAAACTGAATGATATAAAAAAATAATTATTTTTTTGCGATGAAAATAATATAAATATTTAAATTTTAAAAACAAATAAACTGATTTTTTTATTATCCAATAAGGGATTTTGGTAAAAAAAGTTAAAAATAATTGCACCTTTATATTAAGCAAGGTAAGCAAAAATCCATGGGAAAACTGAACGAATGATATATTTTTAGCGGTTACTGTTTGGATTTTAAAAAGTGTGGATATGAATATTCGTATTTTTTAAGTATTAAATCCATCAGCGTATTAATTGATTACGGCATATTGAAAATCATGTGGTAAATTAATGTATGTATGGAGTAAAAGAAAAGCCGTGGAAAACTGTACGAATGATACGATTTTCAGGGAATAATGATTTTTTTTGTGGATACATTTGGATTGTATAATAACCACTGAATTATTAGCGATGAATATATATTTAATTTAGAGTGTCTTATGAGTACTGAAAAGATACATACCGATGACGCGAAATTCGAAAATCCCACTGGCCGTCCTGGCGAATATACGGCTTGATAATATGAAATACACACACTACAGACACCACAAAGAGGCACAGTATAATAACTATGGTCACTATAATAACACAGTATTATTAATAAGATCGTAGAATGATACAGTGTATCGAGAAACACAGTGTTCACGGTGCAAAGTGTAAATCCTCACTGAGCTCAATCCAATACTTGACTCGCCTCTCCCCCTAAACTAGCGCCTCTGTCGACAACCAGCACAACCATCCATTACGACCCGATTACATCTAATATTATGCATTATATATTTAAATTAAACACCTATTTACACCTTTAATACAATCATTAAAAACACCCAAACACACTTCATAAACGCACAACGGTAACTGAATGATTTTTTTCTATTATGTTCCAAATGTTCAAATATAAAATAATAATATTTTGAATTAATATACATACGTATTAAGGAATCTATTAGTATGAAAAATGCAAACGTTTTTATTTTTAAATAATATTGTATGAATTTGATTGTTAATCCTACTGTACACATTATTTCTATTATTCTTGAAAAAAACACATTTATAATAATTGAAAAATTCCTATAATGAGTAAAGCAACTCTTACCAACAATTGAAATTATTTTTTTAAACATTTTTCTAGTAAAAAACAACATAAGATTCATAATATGTAAATAATTAACAAATTAAGATTTTTCCTAAAAAAATAAATAAGCATAAATGATTAATATTCATGAATATTATTTGGGCGTTAAACGCTTTATCGGTTTTTTTTTCATTGATTTGTATAAAAAGTGCGGTTCTGGAACGAATTATAAGAGTTAAATGAAGTTTTTAAAATATATTATAATACAAATAAGATGTTAAAATGAATACAATAAAAACGCAAAAATGCTGATAATTGAGACATTAAATTATTTTGCATTTTATTGGATGTGGGTAATTATTTATATACAGAATATTAAAAACAAAATGGTATTTAACCAGAACATGATTAAATTTATATATGTACCTAATAAGATAATACATAATTAATAATTTAATGAATGATTCAATTTTCTCAAACACTAATGATAATATAATTATTATATTTTAATTATTATCTACACAACCGTAAAATTGCACAAGTTTATATTTAAAGTATATTTTTAAATATTAGGTACTCTTATTCCATACCATAGCTTTTTATATCGATATTTTAAAAGTACCCAATCAACTTCTCAAGATATTTTATATCGTTGCAACGAAACAACATAATTGCACAATCCGTATGTAAACTATAAAATATTGCAAATATATTGGTAAATATTTGTCATACGATTGGTTGACCATTGTGTCATTTGAAGATAAGAATAATATAATAAACATCCAAATATGTAGCAAGATTCTCCATGACTTATTTTATCATAGTTTTATTACAAAATAGAATTATTATCATAAAGTACATGAAATGTTAAATACTCATGAATCATTGACCCGTACAAGACACCCACACGTTCTTCATACACTCTTGCTATATATTTTTAACCATTCATTACACACATTATACAACATGAAATATATACATTATATCTCAATTTATTTAATCTAACCTTTTATGAAATAGAAAAGTGTTTTTTTAACCAAGTAAGATTCTTTAGAATGTTATTTTTGAACAATAGAAGTTTATTTTATGGGCAAGATGATCTTATGTCAAGTTCACGACACATGATACAAAAAATAGTCTCATGTCTTATTTACTTTAAACTACTTTTGAAACTAGTCAGAATATTTTAAGGCATTGTACATATATATTTATTCCATTTTTTTTTAAATTTATTTCTATTATTAATTACTAAAGGCTAAATGAAGTGCTTTGACTTATTCGAGCTCTGTAATGATTACATTTGTAATATAGCTTATATAAGTTTATAACTTTGTAGTTTATTGTATTACTTTATTATGTTAGAAGAATGTTCCAAAAAAACCAATATATATAATAATATAATTTACCCAATAGTGAAATATTTAAATAAAAATCTAAGCTAGTGCTCTATAATTTCGAATTCCACGGTTTGCTAATAAGTAACAACACAGATTAGGTGTTTTTGAAAGCAAAGGTCATTTAATGTATATAGCTTTTAGATGGAATAAAATCGGCTTATTAATAATAGTGAGAAGAAATATTATCAGGTGCAATAATTAAAGATTTTTTATCCCTTTGCGTTATCACACCTCCGTTTAAAATATTCTTAACTCATTGCAAATCCTTCTGTATGAAATTTTCATTGAATGATATCAAATAAACGTCATTGTTTAAGTGGTTATTGGTCTGCGGTTTATTTGAAAGATAATTTAAAAATACATCACGTGTTATATATAAAAAAATGCGAACTTTGGTCTGAATTAAATGACTAATCAACATAGTTATAATTGTGGGCGTCCAGATTTGCGCTGGTATTATCAAACGGATGCGAGCTTGCATTCGCGATAAGGACCACGTTTTATTATTTATAATATTTATGTTATTTTTAATTTTAATTATAATAAATGCGATAAAACGTGTTTGTAGGATATGACGACAAGCTGGTGTTTCAAAAGGCTCATTGCGGTTTGTAAGCCATTGTTATGAAAATGAAACACATGTGTTCGAAAATTTCTATGTCAACAGTAGACTGTCTATAAATTGAAGCCCAAATGTGGAAAAAAATGTAATTTCATCAAATGGCCAACCGATACCATCTCGTGAAAGTCCAAACTAGTCCAAGTAGGTGTAATAAAGTTCTGTGACGTATTCGAGGTCTGCAACAATTTTAATTATAATATTGCTGAAGTATTTAATTATTGTATAGTTTTTTTCCAATCTCTGATATTTATACAAAACATTATATGATATACATCTACAGTTATCAATGTTATCATACATCAATTATTATAAACATAAGACCAAATAAATAACAGTAACTCTATTTTATTAATATGTATTATTATTTTATAAGATTGTTCTGTTAATATCTGAAAATTCAAATAGAATAATAGATTATACCAAATAATAAAGCAATATTTGTGATAAAAATGTAAGCCGCGCAGTGCTCTACAAATGTGAGCAATTTAAAAACATGTTTTTCAACCTCTTAGCCGAGGTTTGTTAATTATACATTTATTTTAATTTTACACGAATTGATTTTTGTTGCAAAAGATAAACATATTTGAATGTTTGTCCATCCATTTCATACATTTAGAATATCTCAAAAAAATGCAGTACGTATTGGTTGCAATTTTATTATCCTTAAATTCCCAATTCTAACCATACCTAGGGGCGGAAGTCCAAAAAGCATTTCCAATTGTTAACTGATTTCAACCCGATATTACACATAAAAAATAAATATTATTAATTCGTTCGAAGTGTATTGCTGGACCGGTTTTTGCGCTTCCGCCCCCTATATATAGAGTATCTTAAATATTATGACTAAAGCAATTATATTGAAATCAATTAACATTTTAAATGACTGTATTCGCATACAAATCCGACTATTTCGAATCCGTCTATAACGGACAACAGCAATATAGTAACCAAAAGTAGGTACGGCAAGCGCGACTACAATGTAATAATACTACAATAAATTCTTATATACAATACAATGAGTCTGCATTGAATATTTCAACTTGATTTGTGTGTTGAATGATATATTTAATATGTGCTAATTTGCAACGAAACATTTTTTAAACACTTTCCAGCCAGACAGGAGAATTGTTCACGCCATTGTGGAGTGTTAGACATGATCCATTGTGGCTGATTTAGATTTATGAACCTAACCGGATCAATTTGGCGTTAGAAATACAAATATAAGAGACAATGTGTTAAAGACTAGTTTTGTGGACCAAATTGGTCGATTTATTGCCTTCACCTAGTTCTTCTGCTCTTCAGCCACGTGGGAGTTATATCAATTCAATGGTCTCTTTTTTTAAACTATTAGTCCACCTTTTTATCCCTAATTCACCACCGTTTGTCGTCAGCAGGTAAATGTTATTGATGAACAAGTTAATATATTCAATAAGTCTCTCAAATACTCTTTATAGTCGACAAGTTATCCATGATTTAAAAAAAAAAATATATTATCTATGAGTATGGGTTTGTAGAAAAGAGGAGGGTCATATCAATTACTAGAGATCAACTAGACAAGGCCAACTACTAAAGATAAATTGAAAATACAAATAAAAAAAATGATTGTCTCTATTATAAAACTGTATTAGAGAGTTTAGAGTGGTGGGTTCGAATCAAATCCTAGCCGGTGCACTTGCCTCGGAATTGTACATAGGTTTTGAATGGTTAAGTAAATTTTTAAACTTAACTAGGTGTCTTTGGTAAAGTTAATAGTCAGATATTATAGAAATAAAAGGAAGATAAAATGAGAATTCTAACTAAATACAAAGAGGTCCCTTTTTTTTAACAAAAGGACAGAAAAAAATAATTCGGCTTATAGAAAAATATTAAGCTTTATAGATATCAGCTCGTAAAACTTAAACGATCATGATTGGTCACACAAAATTATAATACGTATATCATCTATCACAGCTGTTTACGGTATAAATTGCTTAGAATTTGCGGGAATCTTTTTTTTTTAATATACATACATATAATATGATCTACAAACATAAAAAATGAAGGGTACGCATCCTTCCAATGTTCTTTAACAAATAAAGCCCAGTAAAATTAGTATGAAAAAGGGCCAAACCTCGGAATTAGAAGCTGTTATTTTGCATACAACTTTAAGTGTTACAGCGCGGCATCTTCACCCTCTCTAACTTCAAAACGGTGAGGTGTATCAAAAATGTTTTCAAGTAAAATCTATCACAAATTTAATGTTCTACAATATTTATACAAAGTGTTAACACGATTGGAGCTATATAAACCGAGATAATCATGAAAAACTGAAATCTGTGCCCTTTGACCTTAAATAACTTCTAAAACTCGGATTTTATTCGATTTTTCAGAAAACTTTTAGAACACCAAAATAAAGGTGTACGTAATAATTACAGCTGCTTGGCTTAAATTCCAAGGTAAAACCCTAATTTGACTGGGCTAATAAGGATATCAGTTCTTCTTTTTTTTTGGTTTGACATTTACTGAAGTATATACAACATGTTTTCATTTGAAACTAGAAGATTGTTTTCGCCATTATGTAATGTCAGTTCGATTATAAAAAAATATACTAAAACGGGCCTAAGCATTTTTTTGTACAAAAAAATTATTTTTTTATTATAAAATAATTTATTATGACAGCTTGAGAATCTTCGGTTTTATTAATGAGTGAATATATGTTGTCATACGTCATCAAGGTATTGTTATTTACTTGCAATATTCATAATGCATTTTGGTTGAAATTACACTAAACCGTACTTTGTTTACATATTCAAATCAGGCGGTCAATCCCTTAATAAATAAATACGCAAGATTCTCAAATTTTTTTAAATTATAATTAAAAATTGAAAAGTTTAACTAGCCGACTTGAACCATTAATGAAGGTGTGGTTGTGTTACATTTAATGTACCATTCTTTATATTTAATTATTAGAGTGTCAATAAAAGACATGTTGTATATATGGAGATATAAATTGTAGCGTTCGAATATTAAAAAAATATATCTTATTCGAATCCCACTAAAGAAATACATATTTTATTGTTAAATTGACGTATTTTTTATTATAAAAATTGAATAATTTAGTAGATATTTTGGTGGAAATCATAGATACGATTTGTTTGGTGTGTTTACTTCAGTATGCACTCACAGTAGGTATTAAGTCAAATATATGTATATTGGGCCGTTGAAAGATTCAAAGTGGCATCATAAATCTGTGGTTGATGTTCAGGCCGGACTTGAAGAGTCATATGAGGTTGTTGTTCATCTTAGTGTGGAGTATATTTTTTAATATAACAAATGGTGAACATGTATGGAGCGGATCGTGGCTTGGTACACGATGCAAGACTAATGGGCCATTCTTACTAACAGTCGGGCCGCTCCTATATCACAATAACTCATAACCTAACTCTTTTTATTAGTACATAAATGTTACTTAAGCCCAAATGGAACGATATCCCGGAATACTCTGCAATACACCAAGTACACAGGTCGTTGGACTGTAACCTGCTGATTTTATAATTGTAATACACCTTGCTGCAATAGCTGCCATGGTCGATAAGGAAGTTGAGGTCATGACCATAGATGATCAACGAAAATATGTGAATCTGTACCATTTAAAAAAAAACAGAGAGGATAGAGGGATATGTACCTATATTAGTAAAGAGGATGCAATTATAGAAAAGCGTTATTTTAAATTTTGTTAAAATACATTCGTTTTTTTATAAGGAAACAGATTCATATGCGGAGAGAGTATTTAAATTTTCGTTCATTTCCACAAATAAATATATATATATATATATATATATATATATATATATATGTATGTATATATATATATATATATATATATATATATATATATATATATATATATATATATGGGTGGCTTGTCCTCCCCTGGATAGATGTATTATTAAAAAATAGACAAAAATACTTTTTTTTAAATCCCGTGTTACATTGCTTGCCCTTGAAGAATAAATGCTTGATTTAATTATTTAAAAAAAATATATAAAAAATATATATATATATATTTTATATATATATATATATATATATATATATATTATGTAAGTTCGTTTTTCTGTTAATTATACGGAAGCCTAAAAGCTGTAATATTATGTAGTGAATAAAAATAATAAAAATCATTTAATGTATACCTACAATATAAATTTTATGAATATGTAAATTTCAATCTACAATTAATACTGGATTAATTATTGTTTGTCATCGAAGTTTCGAGTATTTGAATTTATAATTGAATGGGATGATTTTCTGTGGGTTCTTCTTCATAATGGTGGTCTGATGGATATTTCTTTATAGTACAACACCCACGTTCCCTTCGTATTGTTAGCATATAATATGTCATGGGTCGACAACCATTTAAAGACACGAAGATTTTTAACAAGAAAAATATCTACAAATGCCAAAATACACGATATGTATAGATAATGGTATACAAGTACCAATTACATACGTACCGAAAGAAGGTTTTACATACAAAAGGCGAAATTGACATTAAATAAATATAGGAATATTATTTTTTATTCACATATCAACAGAATATTTTTTGAATGAAAATTACACACAGAAGAATATTCGTTCTGTTACGAGATAATAATAATATATTCCATTATTTATTATAAAAAACAATATTTATTTATTTACCTAGATATGAAGTTTATCATAAATTATTCCATTAAGAAACTAAGCTGAAGTGTATAGAATATACAGGATGTACTCGAATTTACTGAGAATATTTTAGGGGGTGGTAGAGTATCGCAAGAATAAGGGAAAAAATACATTAAATATTAAAAAATAATTAAAAATATTAATAGAGCTTTCAGAATCGAGTTCGGACCACCATCTTAGAATCAGCTGTTTCTTTGAAGTATAAGTATATTGTGTCTGTTAGATAATTAAATTAATACTTTTAATAAATAATAACAATATTTAAAAAAAAAATGCTTATATTTGCGTTACACAACTGCCCCTTAAAATATTCTTAGGCA
This sequence comes from Agraylea sexmaculata, assembly GCA_022606485.1. NCBI lineage: Eukaryota > Metazoa > Arthropoda > Insecta > Trichoptera > Hydroptilidae > Agraylea > Agraylea sexmaculata. The sequence continues at coordinate 30,433 of JAGTTH010002187.1, forward strand.
AATCAATATTTTTTAAAACAATACTTAAAATAAACTAAATATACAAAAAACCATTTCCTACGGGAAAAAATCAATTAATTGTTAGATAACTACATATAATTTATTACAACAATTTTGTTTTATATTCAATTATCGTACTTAATTTAAAATTGCAAAGTGCAAAAAATTATTTGCTACTAAAGACGAGGTATTTGCAATTATTTACAAATAAAATTTAAAAATATATTTGAAATGACCTTGTACTGGTAATTTAGTTTTTGTAATTTTGATCCCTGTATGTAAAAGTTCTAGTTATAATATATATAAAAGGGATACATTATTTGCTACTAAAGTGCAAAAAATTATTTGCTACTAAAGACGAAGTATTTGCAATTATTTACAAATAAAATTTAAAAATATATTTGAAATGCCCTTGTTGTGGTAATTTAGTTTTTGTACTTTTGATCCCTGTATGTAAAACTTGTAGTTATAATATAAAAGGGATACATTAGTTAGTTAACCGTTGTGGTAAGAAAGGCATCGCTATTAGACACAAATTATTATCGGGCGTGTAACAGGCGTATATCATATTTCTGACATATGTAAGCCATACAAAGCCTTTTGTCATATACGATTGTCCCCATACAGATAATGGTCTTAACAATGACCTGCTCTTGCTGGGACTCGAACTTGGTGCCCTTTTTTAAAACTATTTGGAATACACGATGAGTTGCCACCATCTATTATTCAAACACCACAAAAGAGGCCAACTCATTAATTTTATTTATATGGCAATCGAGAGGTTATTTAATTGAATTATAGAGTAAAACAGTGAGCTTTTGTGGAAGCTCCTCTCATAATTAGATGCATTATTATAATTGAGAGAACTACTGTCTTGATACATGTCTACTATAATTCCCTGGATTGTAAAGTAATTACTGAGGTACTCTGACGGTGACTAGTAATACTTTATATCACAAACGGGTATAAATCTGAAAAATAATTTACACCTAACAACAATTTGTAAAAAAACCTTTGGGGCGTATTTGTGAATATAAAAAATATTATTTAATTAAAAGTATATCACCGGAATGATAAATTCTAGGTGTATACAAGCTTAGATTATTCAAAAAACGTCAATGGGAATATAAACCGCAGTCAATAAAACCGATGATAAAATACATTCTCCTATGAGAAATAATTTTTATAATAATTGAACATAGATGTTTTAAACCAACAATTTTAGATTAAGTGGAAATATGATTTTTAACTGACTTTTAAATACTCCATTAAAAATAGTAAAATATTACATTAGTGTGGTCGATCGATTAAATTCAATTATATATATATTACAATTTCTTCATATAATACAAAACATCTTACGAATTTGACTTAGGTGTACAGAATATGTAAATATTTTTACCTATAACTTACATGAGAATAAAATTTTAATGCGACATTAGAGATAAAAACCCATTAAATTCAATTATAGATATGATGTTATAAATGTTAAGATTATTTTTAACTTTAAAAGTTACCTTTGTTTAATGGAATGTATTGATTTTATATTCTATTCTTTATCAATTGTATTATTCCTTTATCTGATTTTTTATGTTAATGCTTTTCTGTGTTATCTTTTGGACATAAATGCAAACAATTTTTAAGTGTAATTACAATTGGTCTATATAAAAATAAAAGTATTCAACAATGGACGTATTTAATGAATAATAGTATTGTGAAACAAGTATTTGTAATAAGAATAGTAGTTTGGCCTTAATTACTGTCGGTTCTACCGTATCGAATACTATTGTCTTTTTGTGCCTATAAAATAATGACCATTTGCTCTTATTATTGCAGAACGTGCATTTTGTAACGCATGTTTGATACGAAATTCAGATATTTTGATCAAAAACGTTGACCATATTGTGAAATAAACATCTGGTAGAAATGATTTATGTAGTGAGGAGTGTCAAGCAATACTGTTATGCGAGTTAATAATGCTTATGATAAATAGTATTAGAGAATAATATATTCTGGATGAGATCAGATAGTTGAGGTCAAGATCACTGTCAAAGGACAGAGAAGACCGACAAGAAGACATAAAGACGGACAGACGTCATGATCATGATGTCCATTGATCACCACCCGATTGTGAACAACCGGTTTAAATACTATTCAGATCAACTCAAAAGAAACATGTTTGTCGGGTTCAGTCATTACGACTTGCGAATGGACAATCGAATGAAAATTATTTGTAAAAGTGCTTGTGTTATCGGTATATCAACTTATCCAAATAAGCTTGAACCTGTACTCTAGTACTATCAGTGGAAATGTATCGGTAGAAAAATAAACCGTATAGTATGATTTATGAAAACAATGAATGAATTGACTTTAACAATATTTATCATGGATTCAATCAAACTTCATGCTCATATTATCTATGAAAACTGATGTAAAACTACAATATTATTACCAAATTCAATGTAGGTAATAGTGTAATTAGGGTGTGTTGGTGAGTCGTGCGAGAGCTAAATACGAATAGTGTGTATACGAATAGAGCTGGCCGACTAGATCTTGGTAGTATTGGTGTAAACTCTATTCGTATACTCACTCTCATTACACTAATTTCAAAATTTCCGAGTGAAATAGACTTAACAATAGCAATAATAATACCAATTTTAAAATGCTTTAAAAAGTTTGTAATACTTACATTACGATATGACTAAATTAGCGTAATAGCTCTGGGGGGATAAGAAGCATGGCTACTAATACCGTGGTCATGGGTTCAAATCCCGCTAAAGTCAAATATTTTTTAATTGATTTGTTCGGTTATTACGACTGGGAGATCGGGAATAATATTAATAATCGTCTTGATCCATGGTTACTCTGGTTTCATGTATTGTAAGGTAAATACTGATTATTAAGTCAGTGACCTGTGTAACTAGTAATAGTTAAGATCACCGACAGACAATTAACACGTTGTTGTGTCTAAAAAAAACTCTCAAAAAGCTCCATCAGAGATGTAGATTCTCTGGTATTCCAGAAGACTGCTTTATCTAAATAAAAATTATATTTTTTAGATATAATCATTATTTAATAGGTTGACTTTTATTCAGTGTTGTCAATATTTTAATAGGAGGTAGGGTTATAAGATTTAAAAATTATTTGAATAATTTCAACGAATCTTTTAAGCAACGGCCATTATTTTTTTTAATATGAAATATCATTTGTTCAAAATTATTTAAAAAAATAATATTGTTTATTTGAGCTTTTTCCCATGTGATATTTTTTGGAAGAGTTTATGTGTGTATATGAATTAATTTTTTTATTAGACAAATACTTCATGGATACAAATGTAGGCGGATCTATTCGATTTTGTATTACAATCCAGGTAATCAGTATAAACTTGAATTGGGACAATTTATAGATTACTCCAGACCTTCTTATTTATTTTGAACCCAAGCTCATAAAATGTATTTGCAAGTTTCCTAGCATGCAATATTGAATTCGTTCAACTTACACATTTGTCATCGAATATCATTAGGCATGTATTACACTTTTACCATCGTATACCTGTCTGACAATAGATCTCTCTATAATTACCATAACAGTGGCTTTTGGTAGCTAGCAAGGTCTATAATATATCCAGGGTTTATATTGAAGTGTCTATTGTCCTACAAGAATCCTGCTGTTTAGTTCATGTCTCTGCCGGAGGTCGGTCGCAGTGACTAAGCCATTCACAATCTCTGATACTTTTATTTATAACAAAAAAGATAATCCTATTAGGTACTATTATAAAGGCTTTTGATCAGTGTTTTCTGGCCAAAGAGGGGTTTTGTTCAAGAATTTTGTTGATATGGTAGTAATTTGGAATAATTATACAAACTATTCAAATGTTCTTGGTATGATTAATTCTATGGAAGTATTATTGAGCTCTTTAAGTCTTCAATTGTAGAAAATCGATCCGCTATCTTATTTCACTTAACAGATCATCCATACATTAGAAACATATTTTTTATTAAGTTGGTCGTTGAGGGAGTAAATAATAGTGTCGTTGTTGTCGTTGAGTCTTGGAAATCAAGTGTCTTTATTCAATATGAATTTGGGTTTTTATATTGTTCAAAATTGCTTAAGGCTAAAATGTGTACAAGTTTATGAAAAACAAGATTTGTATTGACGTATGTATAATATAAGTGGCGGCAAGTATAAAGTCATTAAGAAAGTACCATTTCCTAATATTAATAAAATATTAAAAAAAAATTATTGATAAAAAAATCGAGCACACACCTGCCTGTATGCATTCTGTATTCTGCGTGTGTTTTTCTTATAATTGAGGGCTTTTTTTTTAAAAAAAACCAACCAAGTTCTCACTAGTAACTAAAATACTCATAGTATTGTAGCGAGTACGAATAGAATAAAGCTTGGTAGTATTTATTGTTGTACACGCATACGCACCGCACGCAAACACTCTCATTACACTATTATATTGAATATTAAGATTATATTATTAAACCTGGTATATATGCATATTTTCTTAAATATAAATGTGTGTTATTATCATAGTTATTGTGAGTTGACTTGTAAAAGGCACATGTCGTATAGGATGAAAGCTTTGTATAAGAGCAACAGAAGAGCAGGTGAATCAACAATACTAAACTAAACACTACATTATATTCTAGGTATAAAGTAATATTATATCAGACACCTTTATGTTTACATTACAATATTGTACATATGTGAAAGGAATTCCACAAATATTTATTTTAATTTGAAAAAAGTATGCCGTCAAAATCCCACCTCGACAGGTAAAAATCTTAACCTGCGATTTCATATTAGGTAATTATTTTTTTTTTGTTCCACATCCCTCCTTAGCTCAGTGGTAAGAGTACTAGGCCGGAATCCTAGAGACACAGATTCAATTCCCACGCCAGGCGTTTCGTATATTATAATCAGGCAAAATATTTACACTGGATACTGTGCGGGTTAATTTTTATTACATAAGTAAATTGTATTATTCTATATAAATTCCCTAACGTTGACAGAACAATCTAATAATATTAAAAAAATAAAATTATTATCCTTACACTTTGCCTACACTATAATTTTTCGCATGAATACAAAATAGTATGAACAATAATGTGTAAATATCAAAGAATTCAAATAAAACATGTTATGTAATAATATTATTATATTGTTCTGTAAATCTTCGGGAATATGAATAGATTAACAAAATTTTCCAAATTAATGATAATATCTTTAAAGTAATGGATTTCCAGGCATACGTCACCGTAAATACGATAGTAGAGTTACTTAGATACACTTATGATCGGTTTTTTGTTAGTTAATGGTTTTCAGTTTTCAGGCGAACCTGTCCTTTAATTATTACTGCAGTCTGGAAACGTTTTAGCAGATGCGATGCTTTAATTACTCAAATTACAAACCTGTTTCATTCACTATTTACTGCAAATTAATAAAAGGCTTATTTAATGTGTTTATGACTTAAAATTTAATCGCTATACACTCTCAAATCACAGTTGAATATATATATTTTTGATTTATTATCAAAATTATAATTAAGTAATGGATTCCCAAGCATACGTAATCGTAAACGTAAATACGATAGTAGAGTTACTTAGATACACTTATGATCGGTTTTTTGTTAGTTAATGCCTCGTCTGAGCCTCGGGCGAGGCACTAATTAACAAAAGACAGATCAAAAGTGTAGCAAAGCAACTCTATTATCGTCTTTACGGTGTACATTTACAGCAACGCACGTCTAGGAATCCCAAACTTAAGAGCGGAAGAAGATGCGTACTGAAAAATGACACCTTGTCCCCAAAGGTTATTGTTATAGGATCGTGGTGAAGTGTGCGTCTGATATTAGTGTCGGTATTTTCCTTTCATTTAGTGTATTATTATTGTATAATAGTGTAGTCGTGATGGAACCGAAGCCATTTGTTCATGTTAAAGAAGTCGATTGTGTGAAGAAGAAGTAGAAAGAAAGACAACGCGTCACGACAGACAGTTTCCGCTTCATAGATTTGTTTGTATCTTCCGGAATAAGCTTCGATGAATAAAACTGTCAACAATATATTTATTCCGGGACAAATTTAAAAAAAAAATACTCACAACTACAACAATATCGATCATCGCGGATTCTAAAATAAGGACTTGTGTCGTGTGCCAAACAACACTTCTATAAAACAACTCGGGTGTTATACTGGATGGACTTTCAGTCAGTAAAAAAATATTTATAGGTATTAAAAAACTAGAGTAATTTTAATTGAAATTTTCAATTTGTTAATGTTTTTTAATGTTCTGCTTGGTTTTTTAATAGGAAGGCAAAAAGTTGTTTATTTTTTCGTTCAGAAGATGTTTGAATTTTCTAAGTAAATTATAAATAAAATTATTTAATACGGCTTTCAAATGATAACAACACTCATCATAATATTTAAAAAGCGAGTCTCCCAATAAAAACTGTTTTTTGAGAATTGTTTTTTATTATGCATTATAAAATATCTCTATTATTTTGATATTAATTTAATATTATTATTATATGAATACCCGCTTCGAGATTTAAGAAATGTATTAATTGTAGTAAAATAATTATTTGAAATAATATTCTTCCATCTGGTAACACTGATGGTTGAATGATGGATCCGCACAGACATATAACATACACACGCCCTAGACAATTATATATATTACTAGAGTAATTTTAATTGAGATTTTCAATTTGTTAATATTTTTTGATGTTCTGCTTGGTTTTTTAATTGGACGGTTATTTTTGAGTTTTGAATTCATTTTTGCTTTAAAGTGTTTTTTTTATCGATTAGAAGAAATTTTTAAGTATAAAAATGTGGAATCGTTATGCATTATCAAATTAAATACATCTAAAAATATTTTAAATTTATTTTATATTTTCAATCGATATTGTTTTTAGATGTGTTGTTTTTAATACGAAGATAATTAGTTTGTTTTTTCATTCGAAAGAATTTTGATTTTTTATTTATTATTTACTCTATGGGTGGTTGAGGGAAGGACCCGTACAGAAATACAGACATTTAACATACACTCACTTAAACAATTATATATATTATAATTACAATTCTGGAGTGCCACTTGTAAAAATTAGGGGTTAGTAGCCATGTCAGCTATAACCTAGTTTCCTGAGAAACATATTTTCTACGAAATAATTCAAATGGTATTTTAAATTAAAAATAACTTCTTATCTATAACTATTTGTTAATTTTCCTGTACAATCCAGGAAATTTGACAATCCTAGTCAGAATGCAAGTCGATTATTTTTTTATAATTTTTTTAACAATCTGGTAATTTGATTCATAAGCAAAACATACAATGGCACATAATAAATGTAAATTATTTAGGTTAATCTTTAAAAAAAAATTGTTCAATTGATAATGATCAAAAAATCATATGAAATAAATATGTTAGTTTTGGTCTATATAAAAGCATATATCTCATTAGCCTAATTAATATGAAAATCGGCTTTTTTTTCGTAAATTTTAAAATACGGTAAAATAAGTCTAACCTAGATACTGGCAAACGATAAGATTCATTCAATTTAATGTTAAAAAAGTAAATTAAAGACGGAATGCCGTACTATGCACAATTGAATGGCGTTTCAGATTAAAAGTTTTGCATCACGAAATCCATTTATTTTTTTATCACGTTTCCAAAACAGATGTTCCATTGTGGAAATGTAAAATAGTTCGGCATAGTCAAATAGTTTCTGATAGCAATGTTGGTATTTATAAAAACGTGTCAATCCGATGTCCTATTTCAGCCACAAAAGCCGCAGTTGAAGTGCTTTTCTTGCTGATTGCAAAAATATCCGTATCGGTCGCGTATATTTATGTTTCCGATACAATTCTGTATTAAAGCCATACTGTGACCATTATTCACACCCACATAAATCATTATTTATCCAGCTTTAAAATGTGATGAATTTTCATATACTTATTACTTTCCATAATCTTGTATATGGGTTGCATTAATTTTTTATTTATTTAATTGACGCCCGAGAGGGCTTTTACAAGATATATGTAGAGTATATATTTTACAAAGAATAGTATACAAGTTTATAAATAAAGAGAATATCACAGTTATAGTGAGTAGAAGAAATTATTATATTATTAAATATAATGTTTTATCACATTCCATCATAATTAATAATAAACACGCTATAAATATATTACTTAATACGTTTTTACTAATTATTCTCGTGTGGCTGTAAATAACACATATTTTATAAAAAAAATAACGTTTTTGTTTAATTGTAATAGTAATTTTAAATAAACAGGGAGAATAGCAAAACAAATTAAATTATCTAAAATATTTTGTTGCTTTTCCAAACCTTGTTAAATTCGTGTGATATCAAATTTCATAAAATATAATAGTTTATACATAATCAAAACCATCATAATTATAAACTTCAAATTTGGTTTCACCCAATCAATCTGTTATTTAGTTTTAAACCTAATAATGGTGAGTTTATTCTTCTTATTGTCTTTTAATCCTCATATCTGTAAATGGGTTTAAAATTTTTTCCCATACTTTTATTGTTTAATGTTAGGTAGCTCTCGTATCAAATAGAAATGTTATTAAAATTCTCATGTTAGTTGTAGGTAAAAAGATTTATATATTCTGTATACCGAAATATTATACATAAGATGTTTTGTATTATTCAAACTAATATACAAAATATACCTGGGTCCTGGAAACAAATCGAATATATGTGAAGTCTTTAGTGATTTTGAATTATAATTATTTTCCAAAAAAATGATGTTTTATGCTAGTATTTTTTGCTTGCATATTAGACAAATATCTTTAGTGAATATGAAATAAATTTAATAAAACGTGGTCACATTGAATGAATAATAATATGTGTGAGTGAAGTGACAGTGTGGGCGGCTACATTATCCAGTACTGCAGACTATTTTACATATATGGACTTTTACAACTTACACCATCCATCTCCCTTTAAATAAAAGCCTTTTTAATGTGCAACAATACTACAATTGTTACTATATATATATATAATATATATTCTCAACAATACACACGAAGTCATCACAAAAGGCTGACAGATAGAAAGAAGGGTTGTCCTATGATGAAGTGACTAATAAAAACACTTTGTAATTATGAGAATAGTCAGCCATTACTCATTAGACATTACACTATTACAAATTGTGAGCTAATATATAAAATATACTTGACTATAAAAACATGTATTTTTCGAATATGGACCTAATAAAGCAATGTATTAAATATTTTGCCCGAAATCAATATTAGATATAAAGATAACATAATATTAGATATAAAGAGTACATGAATTTATTTTATGCATACAAAGAATATTGTTAATAAATAATTAACAAGCCGTCTTACGATTTTATTTAAAAAAAAAACAAAAGATTTATTTTAGGATTGATAATAAATTATAAATACAAATATACTCGTTTATAATATAATTTATAAATACCAAGAAATATTTGAAATAAATTAATATTTTTCCTATCCTCTGACAAGCAAAAAACGAGCATTTAAAATGACAAACCATCCACAGTCCAAGAACATAAATCAAATTTGAAAATTAATCATTGTTCATTCATCAAGTGTGTATGTATTTTCCATTAGAATTATTAGTGTGTATTTTCCTCATGCCACTTGTATATTGAGAATTTCATTCATTTATGACGATGTTCTTTTGTATTTTAGTTTGCGTTGATGATTTGCAGATGGCTTTGTGTTTTTTGGATTTATTTCTCATTTTCGATTACGAACAGCGGTCGTTTTGATTGGCATTTTGACGCGCCTTTTTTATAAGAGAGATAAATTCCGAAGATGAGTCATTCTAGAACCTTTGATGTATTTTAACATTTGAATAGAAGAGTTTTTGCCCGAGGACAATGAGTTTAGAAGCGATTCTTAGAAATTTTGATCGGAATGACAAGCTATGAATAAAATAAACCTTTCAAATATGTGCATTTCTTCGATTAAATACGAGTACTATAAATATCTTGCTTGCTCACAAAAACGGTTTCCTACAGTAAATATTTTGCTTAAAGCGAATTTATATTTTAAGAAACGTCTATATTGTCTTTAACTTGTCATAGAACGTTTACTTTATTACTTTGATATATATATTTTAAATGAATTTATTGGTTTGCATTGCATATAACAATTAAGACACCTGCCGTTAATATTTCTGTCTACCCAAATCGGCATCATTCTAAAATATGACCAAATAATAATTTTTAGTTAAAACAACATTTAAAAAAACTTTTAAAAAAAATAATTTATGTCATTTTTATAAACAATAGTTATTTTGTGAATAGATTTGTTATTTTTGTCTGTTATATATATGTAGGTACTATAAATTATTATTTCAAAATACTTTCAATAAAAATATTAATTAGTTTAAAATATTCCAAAATACATTATATTTGTAAAAAAAATTTTTTTATTTATTTAATACTTACCAAGAATGTCATTAAGTAGGTATATGTGATAGAAAATGTATAAAATTATATATTTTTTTAAAAATAAAATTGTTTTTGTTTACAATAAATGGTGTAGGTATACCAGATTTGGAAATGGGGTTACCATTTATTATTTAATTCAGTATTTAGCTATGGATCTAGATCAGAATAACACTGTAAATTTCTCATAATAATTACAATATATTTAATATTATGTAAACGAAATACGTCTATTGTTCAAATCTCTTGTGCAAAAACTAGTAATGCATTTTGTTGGGCGTTTTATATTTTTTTACATAATTGATATTAACCGTATAATAGCAATTTATCGTACATCGCATCGACCTGAATATTACATATAATATGTAGATTTTCATAATAAAATAATAATATTTTTTTCATATAATACATGAATGTTTCACTAGTACAACTCATAAGATAGAATATTCTCTATTTTATAATATGAATGAATGCTTTCTATTATATTTTAAAGCCTCTTTACTTGGATTGCAAAGGTGTAAATTGAGAGGCATTGAGTCAGCTCTACAACCTACTCACTATTATGCTACTTTAAATAAAAATCCCTATAATCATTAATATAATATATGAGATGTAGTGTATGCAATATGAATCTTGTGAAGTATTAAATCATAATTGTGTAGGCGAAGTTTATTACTGTTTATCGAGAAACGAAGTATTGCAAGCGAATGTTGTATGAGAAACAAAGATATGCATTTATAATAATAATTATGCTATCGTATCGCCCACAATAACATAATATTAAATTAGATTAATATGGAAAACATGGTAAATTAGAAACAAATTGTTGAAAAAATAAGATACTGTTATAGTTCCACGAAATATACTTATAAACAATTTTATGTTTTTACAGTGTCTTTCGTTTATCTGCAAACAATTGCAAACACACTGCAATAAAAAATTAATAATGACATATTTACCTTGATGGAATTCCAATAATATTTAAAAAAAATCACCACTTACTGTAAATTGTTTGCCTTATTTTATTATACATGTATATATTCTTCGGTAATTTTAATTTTTATTGCGCCTTTTAAGATGGAAATTGGCTAAGACTTGTTAAACTGGGTTTAGAGAATTTATAACTCTTTTCACATGAAGAAAAATTTAAAGATTCAAATAAAAATTCTCCTGTTAGTTATCAGTAAAAGGATTTATAAAGGTAATTTGTACACATAAATCATGTTATAAATTATTTCAATAATTTAAACCTAATAAATAAATTGTTATATATTTATAAAAGACTGGTCGAAACGACAAATATATTTTTGTTAATCAGGGGAATTTTTGTATATATTTAAAAAAAAAACTGTATAATAGTTAATCTCAATTAATATGTTTTTTGTCTTAAGGTACGTATATTTCTTCTGTATTTTATTTTTATTCTGTTTTTTATTCTGTATTTGATTCTGTATTTTATTTTTAAAAGAATAATTATTAGGAAACATGACGTTCTTTCAGACAATTCACCCACCAGCTTAATTGATTGCATATAAATATGCAACATGTCTTTTATTGATACTCAAATAATTAAATGTAAGGAATGGTACATTAAATGTAAGGAATGGTACATTAAATGTAACACAACCACACCTTCATTAATTCTCCAAGTCTGCTAGTTAAACTTTTCATTTTTTAATTATTATTTTAAAAAGTTTGAGAATCTTGCGTATTTACTTATTAGGTGATTGACCGCCTGATTTGAATATTAAACAAAGTATGGTACAGCGTAATTTCACCCAAAATGCACTACGCATTTTGCAAAGTCAACAATACCTTGTTGACAAAAAAATAGCTTGTTGAAATTGAACGTAAACTTGTACTTGAACTAATGCATCATAAGCTGTTTTCATTATTCTCTAATGACAACATATATTCACTCATTAATAAAACCGAAGATTCTCAAGCTGTCATAATAAATTATTTTATTATTAAAAATATTTTATTTTCATATACAAAAAATGCTTAGGCCCGTTGTAGAATATTTTTTTTATAATCGCACTGGCATTACATAATGGCGAAAAAAATATTTTAGTTTCAATTGAAAACATTTTGTGTACACCCATGTACTTGAAAAAAATGATAAAATATCATATCACTTGTTTGAGCGTGTGGTTGTTTGTGTGTAATTTTTTAAATTTAAAAAAATCATCGTATACTCTGCTGTTATCAAATATGTATTTTTGTAAATAAGGAAAAAAGATAAAAGTGTGCATTATGAATAATAATATTGCCAGATGCCCCGATGACCTGCAACATATTCCACTGCCAATTTAGTATTTATTCACATCGAGAACGACTTTGATTGAATCAATTTAATTTAACGCAATTCTTACGATGGCAGTTTTATTCGGTGTGATTTAAAGCATGAATAATTCATAAGCTCAATGAGTACACAATTACATACACTCAACAATCTTGCCTCGGCTCAGTATGATGAATAAAGAAATATGAAGAAATGATATTCCTTTATTGAATATCGAATATACTGGTTTTGAAATTGCCGTCGTCGGTGAGTCATGGAGCTTTATCAGAATAATGTAGAAATATGTAAGTGTTTATGTCAAAATAAATGCTGTATCTGTCAATAAACAGCCTGTTTGTCACAATGTCCCGGACAATGGACTCTTTTATAGATAAATTTTAATAAAATTATACATACAAAATAAATATGTACCAGTACAATGAACTCATTCATAAATTATCATTACTCCAGAAACAATAAAGGCATCGTATTACAATAATTTATAATTTACAATTATCATTGTTTGGTTTGATGTGAGACTATATTATACATATTTATATCACTTATTACAATAAAAATCTTAAAAACTCGTTCATTTAACATAATAAAGTTCAGTAAAATTCTATACAAAATATAAAAAATAAGAATAAATTCAATATTTATAAGTAGAATTGCAAGCAAATAAAAATAGTGCATATGAAAAAATCAATATTAATATTTTAATAAATTCATAATAATGAATTTAAAATTATAAAGAAATCATTGTGACAATAGGTATAATAAAAGAAATTTAATGTATTCTTAAAGAAATAGAGCGATTTGATTATAATTATATTATGCGTGTATCTACTTTAATAATATATCAATAATGCTCGATTCACTTAGATAAAATATAATATTATTATACTTTTGAACTTGCCGATTTCAATACATTGTTTGATTTATTTTTTAAATAATAAACAACTCAAATATTTATGTCACGATAAGTAAATTAATGCGACCTCCATCGTTGACAGATACTGAGATATTCTACTACCACATTCCTTCTTCTTGTTCACAACCATTCGAAGACTAAAATAAAAAATATGTTTATTTACTATGCAAGGAGATTGTAAATTGACTTCTTCGAAAAGGTTGATGATAAATCTATAAAACCAATACGTAGAATGTATGTAAAATTCCTTACAAAACATACCTACAAGCGTATTGTAATTTTTAACTACATAAATTAATTAATAAAATAACTGTATTCGACTGAATGTTATCATCTATGAATTATTTTAAAAAGGTGCTTTCAATTAATTGATTAATTACCATATAAGATATTTTGGGTTACTTTTTTTACAATGTATAGGTGTTACATAATATTTTTAAAATTTGGTAGGTACATGATTGGGCCGTTGAATGGTGACTAATTTGAAAGGCATAATCTAGTTATAGAGCGAGTAAATTACTTGTTAAAATGGTCGTTTGGAAGAAGACAGTGTCGGTTAGAAGTTCAATGATGTAAGCGACAAAGAAACTGGCTCTGTGTTCGATGAACCATGAAATAGGAATTTATTACGTAATAATGTTAAGCCAGTTTCGTCATTTCCACTTTGCTGCCAAAAGCCTTAACTTTCACTAAAAAGGGATACTTCACTTAAATATGTTATCAGCGAAATCCTTCCTCTACTACTACGAATAGGATTTTATACAATATACAATTTTACATCGGCCGCAAATTGTGAATATGTATAAGAAATAGTGTGAATAACCAAATGGAACTATGCGATTCTAATTACATACATACTAGACTAGTCAAATTAAAAAGGGCCAAACCCCGGAATTTGATCCTAGAAACTTTCACAAATTTGATAGTCTACAATCTTTATTTAGATGTCAACATCATTAAAGCCATAGATAACGAGATAATCTTGAAAAAAAACATTTTTGTGACCTTTGACAACTTCCAAACCCGTGGTCTGATTTTTTTCGATTTTTTAAAAAACTTTCAGAACACCGAAATAAAAGTGTATGCAAAATTAAATCTTCAAAGCTCAAATTCCGAGGTGAAAACTTAATTTGTCTGGGATATACAAACATGTAAGTATTTTAAAAACAAAATAAAGGATGAAATATGTGTGTAAGAAAGCTATAAATATTTTGGTGAAAAAAATAATTGATTTATAGTAAAATTTTACTAATTGTAAAAACAAGTGGTTCTGACAAACATGCTATAGGAGTAATTTATTTTATAAAAAATATAGTATTTTATTCAATATTAGATTTAGCTCAACCCGTGGTGAAAAAATCTTAATCTTTTTCTGAGTTAATACTATCGATTGATTAATAATTGATAATAATAATTAATTTATAGTTCGTTTTTTGTATTTTAATTTTTTTTTATTAAAATTTATTTTTTGATAATAATTATCTCATTCGTTGGTGGCCGCCTTTTTAATTTTCACACAAAAATTCTAAGCCACTATTAATCCATATTTATCCAAAATAAAAATAGACCTTGCTCAACAGATAAACATATAATTTATTTTTTTGATTCATACATAGCATAAACGGCACAAAAAATATATCTTACCTCCCACAAAAATATTTTACTTCTTTTTTGTGCATGATTTTACTTTTTAAGAGCTTTTAACATTATGTTTAACCGTGTTTACATTAAACATATTTATTTATTTTATTTTTATTTATTTACGCCCCGAGGAGCTTTATTTTTTTAGAGGGTCTTTTTTGAGAGGGTTTTTTTTATAAGCAACAACTTGTTAATTGTCTGTCGGTGATCTTAACTATTACTAGTTACACAGGTCACCGACTTAATAATCAGTATTTACCTTACAATCCAGGAAAATCAGAGTAAACCTGGATCAAGACGATCGATCGGGATTTTATTAATATAATTCCCGATCTTCCAGTCGTAATAACCGATCAAATCAATTTTAAATATTTTAATTTTATTGGGATTTGAACCCATGACAACAGTATTTGTAGCCACGCTTCTTATCCCATGAGCTATTCAAAACGCTGACGCTGGTCAAAATAAAAAAATATAACAGTGTTGTTTTTTATATTAATAACCAGGTAGTTCAATCTTCAAAATCATAGATAAATGCATATTATTCAAGCACATTTTTGGTTAAATATTGAATGTGACATCGTAGTACTTATAATATTCCTCGATGAGTCATTGATTTTCCCGTTCGTATAGTCGATGGTAAGAAGACTGCGTTATTTATATTGGTTGTCGGTGAAATGAGAAAGCAAAACAATATTATAGATGCAATTTGGTAGGTTGGCACGACACCGTTTATTAGCGGCTCTTTCTGGGAATAAAGGAGTATTACTTGCTTAATTTACGAGTCAACTTGACTTTTATGGTTGTGGATATCTTGTCTTTTACGATGTCGTTGCGTAGGGTCACTCTTTATGAACATAACTAAGGATATTCACAACATCATATCGAACAAATTATGCATACGCAATTTATTGATTGCATTGCGAGTAAAACAGATAAAATGCATACACTGCATGTGGACTATAACAATAAACTGTGAATATTTAGTATGTGTTGTATAGATTTTGCTTTATATAATAATCATCATAAATTTTGACAAATGTCCATCATTGCCGAACCGCATTTGGTTTTTCCTGAAACGGCAAGGTGATGATGGTTCATGCTTTCCATATTTGATATATATATTTATATATATATATATATATATATATATATATATATATTATAGATAAATAAAATAAAATCATTTGAAGAATAATTTTTTACACTATTAAAGTGAAATTGACCAATCAAATACTTGTAGTCATTGGATTGGATTTTTTCAATATGTATTTGAAACAAAGATTGCTATAAAAATATTAATAGTGAACTAAGATATGAAGAAATTTATGTTAATAGTACCTACTTTTTGTTTGAAACAAATAATTTGAGAAACAGATTTATAAAGTGGCTGATAAATGTAAAGTAACTTCATCTATTATAATAAAATTATCAATTTATTAAATCTATTGAAACGTTGGGTTTTATATCCTCTATTATTTTTAGTTATATAGGAACATTATTTTTAAATGGATTGATCCCAAAATTTTTAAAACAATTAATTCAATGAAAAAATTGGAATATTTTCTTTAATATACTGACTTTTACAATTCTGTGAGATGTTAATAGTGTTAATTGGATTTAATCAATAACAGTATTATTCTTATATTGGAAAATTAAATTAAATATGTACACCCTGTTTAGAGAAGTCACAGGTGGGTTTTTATAACTTTTTCTCTATTAATATAATGATTATTGTAATAAAATGTGCCTTTTAAGAACAATTTAAAGAATTTGATATTAAAATATGTAAAAAAAACATGTCTGTTGTCTTTATTTCACCCGCATAAAGTGTTGTACCGGGAAAATTATAAAAATAAATAATATGCTTTAATACTGAATAGTATTTCAATAACCCAATCTATATTATATGATAATTTTAATTATATTATGTCTATAAGAGTTTATTTTTAATTTATGAGAGAAGCCTGCTGAATAATTTTATAAAACGATAATAATTTATATGCTTTTAAAACATAAATACCACCATAAAAATGCCTTTTATTCAAATGAGGTAATATCGTAAAATATATGCTAATTTCAATGTTAGCTATCGATTTGTTCAAAATAATAATATTTTACGGTCCTGTATTAAAATAGGTGGTAAAGTAGTGTCAAGAAAGGCCATTGTCAGTATCAGGTGTCTATCTGAAGGAACATCCATTCTTCATTCCATGAGATGGTCATATCGATATTGAATTGTATAGAATGAAATGAACTTCAGTATTGTGTTTTAGATTTATTGTCAACAGTCAAAAGAAGCGATATATGCCAGATAGTAAATGGACAGTTTAACACTCATCGTTGATGTTCTTACATTACACCTGTTTTCTTGTATCACGTAAATTACAACACCTTTATATATGATGATTTAAAAACAAACAAGTTTGGTATCACTCTTAGATACATTTCTCGTTTTACAGGATATAATGAATGTATTTTTATTACCTATGAATATGTTTTAATATTATGGATTTATTTATGTTTAAATTAATGGGCTCTTTAGACAAATCACAAAAAAACACAATATCACTTTTTTAAATTTTAAATTAACACAGTTTTTTAATATCACTACTATAATGGATTTCAAAACAATCGCTTATGAGTAGAATTTTCTTAAAGAAACTAAAGGATTCTATTGAAGAGGTGTCAACATTTCATTTTTTCGTAGTTGAAATTTAAACATAAAAATGCGGCTTTTATTTAATAATTTAATAAAATTAAGATATTATGTTAATTTTTCCTCCTATTGGTTATCATTTTCAAAAAATGCTCTTTGAAAACCGTACCATATTTTATATGTTTCTTCTTCCTTTATATTTCTTTTTTCATGTTCAACTGGCGAGTGATGCATATTCATTATTATTATTATATATATATATATAGTTATATATATAAGTATAAGGTTATGGTATATATATATATATATATTTATATATAAATAATTATATTTTAAATCTTGACCAAACTCTAAAATGAATGGGAGAAAAATTATTAATTATTATTATTTGGAGTCAATTTCACATAGAATTCGAGTAATTTACACTATTTTATTGGAGAGTTTTGTAATCTTCCACCAATTCTGTATAACTTGATTATAATTTTCATCGATAGAGACAAAGAATATTTTACAAATATCATACATATGCAGTATGAAGCTGGGGCAAAGTTAAGCTTGGATTAATATAGACATTATACAAAGTCGTAAAAATGTAGTTGAGAGTGAGTAAAGTGAAGATCGTGCATACTGTTAATATCCTGTTACTATAAGATCTTCTCTTATAAAACACTTAAATATCCGATATGATGTTATTGACTGTATTAATAGTAGTGTATGAATATTTTAAAGTGGAATGGCTTTTATATTTCGACCAGTACTCGAGTGTAATGTGCAGAGAGTAGTGATAATGAATAACACGGCCATTATGAATAAAACGACACATGTTTTGATGCACTCTACATCTGACTCAATCAAATAAATTCAAACAAACAACATCACTTTGTTCCGGAAAAATAATGTTTTTCATGAAAATTGTATGCATTATTTATTAAGAATAAAATATTATTTTTATTTATTTTTTTATCTAATGTATAATATTTATATATACAATCACAATAGTAAAGCATGAACCATCATTACCTTGCTATTACAGGAAAAACCTATGCGGTTCGGTAATGATGGACATTTATCAGTATTATGGAAAAAAAGGTGAAAAAATTATTTTTTTATTATACTTTTCATACATACATATGTATATTAACAAATATCACTACTATAATGGATTTTAAAGCAATCGTTTATGAGTAGAATTGTTCATTTTTCAAACATATTATGGGATTATACTGAAGAGTTGTCAACTTGATATTTTTTCATCTTAAAATTTTATTTTCTCGAGCTGTAAATTTATTTTTAAATAGCAAATATGATGTTAACCCATATATGATCAATTATGCAATAGCGCACGTTCACTTCGTGATTTATTTAAAGTTTTTTTTTTTTTTTTTTTTAATTATTAACATTTTATTATAATTTATACAATAATCGATTCTATAAGAGTTGAAATTTATTTAATTATATTTTTTAAAAGTGTTAAAGAATCCGTTAATTTTTTATCGAATTTAAAAAAACTCTGATTTGGTTGGCTTTGACTGGGTCAGGATTTCTTTTAATGTCTTTGTATTTTTTCAAGTATAGAGCTACCCAACTAGAGAGTTATTGGTTTATTTTTATGCATTCAATTAATTTGTACCAAAATTCAGCAATTTCTGAAATTTGACTATCGGGTTAAGCAGCTCACTGTTACAGAAAACCTAGCCTTAAATATGTCCAATGAGTTCTGTCAGCTTTAATTTAAAAACAATTATTTTTACAAACAATATCACCTTAAAGAAATACAAACTGATTTTATTTGAATTTAAATTATATATTTTATCCGGGAATTTATATAAAATCATCTCTGTGGAAGTATAAAGGCAGGGGAATGACTTCGTAAACATCTTTTATCGGAACATATTGTAAGTGGATTCAAATTCCAGTGCCAAGTGAAATGTTCGTATGGACACTTCTGAGGGCATCTAAAAATATAAATATTTATATTATGTGTAAATTCTATACTATATAATCCTAAATAACTGCAGTGCTTTAAACTGTGTGATAATTTGTTGTTTGTTCATTTTACAGGCACATAAATCAAGAGTGTAGGATATCATAATGGAATGTTATAAAGTGTCGAGATTGTATTATATGGATAAAAAAACCAGAGCACTAAACAAGAGAATGGATGTAAAAAGTTTACGACAATACCGTGAGGTTTATACTTTACATAAGAGAATATTTTGTTAAAATTAAATTTATAAATTATAATAATCAGTGACTTCTTGTATCCTTATTTGAATATACATATATACCAATCATAAGGTTTAAGATCTTATTTGTGTATTATATTTTATTTTCTACTAGTGCTTTTACAATAAAATAAATACATACATATTTATCCCTATTTATAAGACTGTGGTAATTAAATATTTATGAATTCATCTTTGTATTTTATTTCAAATAATAGCTTTTACTAGGAACTATCTAATTTTTACTGAACAAGTTGTTAATTTTATGTCCTCCATAATATTTTAACTCCATAAAAATTAATAAACAATAATTTTTTAAATAATTTTGTTTTCCCATATTCAATATAAACACAATATTAAGTATACCATATCAATATTCCAAAAAATAATATAAGATATAGATAAAAAGATTTACATATATATTCTATACAAGTTTAGCGCCTAAGATATATTGTCATTGCATATTAATATCTAATAATAAAATAAAGTAAAGTGGAGGGGCAATCATTTGTATTGTGTTGTTTCCATATTAGGATGGCAGAATTGGTGGAAAAGAGATCATCGAGGTGCGCAAATTAATTGCCAAGTCATTGCAATCTACCCAAAGGAGAATGGAAGATATTATATTTGGATGAGGAATGCTGTCATTGTAATATCAAATAGGTAAACTTTAAACAAACTGTTACAAAATATTTACCCAAACCAAAATACATAGGTATCCATATTAGAATCGAGGTTTTGTTCCATAACAAAATAACTGTATACAGTATTATTTATTTAGTATACAACTTGGTACAAGTTACCCGGTAGGACAGTGGATTACAAAACAGTGTACACTTGAAGTATTGTGTTGTCAAACAGAGGTTATTGTTCAAGCTAACAACTGCAACGACTATGTGAACCAACGACATCGCTATAATAATTATTATCAAACCATACCGTAGCAGCTTCCGAATAGAATAGAGGATTTATCACTGTCTGAGAATTTATATTGTATGACTGAACGAGTCAAATGAGGCCTTCAATTGGTTGTTTAACATTAATTTGTTTAAAATTGTCGACTGCCTAATTTATTTGATAAGTTTCGCAATCATAACAAGACGCACTCATAAGATGGAGAATAATGCGGTTGTTGAAAATAAAGAGGTGTTGGCGTGATATCATTCCTAATCAAGTGAAATTGAGAGAAATGTGTTCTTTTCTCGTTGTAGAAAGAGTCCTAGAACCAGAAGAGTGTGTACTTCATAGTTTTTCATATGAATGATGCCAAAGTGTTCTATGTACAGACACACATCTTGCAACAATTACTCACACCAAATGGGACGCCATTATATCAAATCAGGATTGATGTCATCATTTTTGAAAGAATCCACAGTGATATATAGTAACATCAGAACCAGCATCTCTTAAAAACAATATGGGGAATTACATTAGGAAAGAAAATATTTGTCGCTTTCAATTGCCAATTGGAAATTTTAGTTCCACTAATTGTATGTTTGGACATTACATACTTCTTACAAGAAGGACGAAGTGTTTATTTCAAAAGATTTTTTTATTTATCTTTATACATACAAATACAGTATTTATTAAATAACATATTGTGATCATATTGGAACTTAATAAATATAATGGAAATACTTTCTCGGGAGGCAAAGTATCGCAAAAATATTATAAATCAATAAAATCATTTCACATCTCAGATATTTAACTAAAATTAAATAAATATGCTCACCACTAAGAAGTGACATAAATTGTAAAATTAATTTACTCCATTACTTAAAATATTTTCACTAATTGAAAAATCCAACTCTGTATAAAGCAAAATTGTAATATATTGATTAGCGACTAATCAAAAAGTTTTTTCATCATGTTTTGTCTTAATTTAATGTCTGTAAATCTAAGCACCAATTCTGTCATTGGTTATATCATAAGTTAGAGATAGTATTTTTTTTTAATTATTAATGAAAAACTCATTTCATTCGTTTTTACGCAAATGTTTTTTTTTCACAAAAACAAATTTTAAAATGTTTTTTCATGTCCGAAAGTAGATACACTCCACTTTTTTGTCCGACAAAATATAATGGCTTCGTATTTCGTGAATTTTGATAATTTCTTTGTATTTTAATATATTGATTTGGAATAAACATGAATATTCATAAACCATAATTGTATAATATAATTTTTGTCATGTTGATGATGTTTAATAGAAATGAAAACCATTTATGAAATAATAAGTATAACCTTTCAATAGTATTGATCTGATGGAATTGTTAGAAGACAAACATCTCATATGAATCCTCGCTAATGGAATATCCATTACTGGGACATTGCAAACAAACTTCACCGCTACTCGTAATGAATGAATACCAAACCGCAAAGATGAGTCTCCTAAAGATTTATTTATTAACTCTTAACAGTCGTGCTCAAACTCTTTAATTTGAATATAATAAAGGCGGTCAATGTAACTGCCCACTATTATAGCTGAGCGAAACTAGTCCATATTTATTGAGGATGCTTAGAGTGGGTAGTCTAAGCACTTTGACTCTCTCACTTACAAAACACGTGTATTTGATGTGTTTTTTTTTCATTTTGAGATGATCCCCGACTTCCTGTGGGTTTACATAGTGTCTCAATGTTTGCACAAGCATCCGAAACAAAATGCATACATGTGTTTACATTTGGTACACGTGAAATTGATATTTTTCATATGAATAATATTGCCTTTCACATGGAAACTGTAATAATGCACTTCACCATTATTATACCATAAAATAAAATTAAAATCAACCGACTCGATTGACCTGGAGCTGAGTACTAGAAATATTTTTAAAATGACTACTTTTTCATAAAATCATTCCAACAATGATTTTATGAAAGACGATTCAGATTTACTTCTACATATTATTTCAATTTTAAATTTTGTTTTACAAAATTTTATCTGGTATGAATATGAAATAATTTTCTCAAATTTGGTTTTACCCAAACAAATTGTTATTTAGTTTTTAAGCATTATTTTTTTTCCATTCTTTCTATAATGTAACACATTATTATTCACGTCAAATTTAAATAAAACATTATCATGTTAATTATAGGTAAAAAAAACACCTAAGACTATTTCCAAAGATGTATTGTTCTATCAATCATTGTAAAAACATATGCATAATAAAGAAATTGTAATAATAATATGAAATAATTTAAGGTATTTTTCACCTGTAGGAAATAATCAATCAAATCAGAAAAACCCATTGTTAAGAAAATAAGATCTACTTATCTAAATAATGGGTATATGTATCAATAAAACATATTTAAAAGAGTCAATGAGAAAATCTTTCATTAAAACATTTCATTTGTCCGTTTATTAATTTGATTTGGTTAAATGTTAGTAATTTGTAAGTAATGTAAAATGTCTAATACTTATTTCCGTAATATTTTTCAATTAATCGACTGCAAATGTACGTGCGTCCTTGGATGGAATTTTTATATTTTATTTTGATACAGTATACACAAATAATTAAGATTTTTTGGATGTTGATTTGTTCAATAACTGGATCAAGATATCATTGAGAAATCAGAGGCTTATCTTTAATATATTTCTTTTGTAATGTAAAGTTTATATAAACCAAGACCCGGACTAACTCATAATGATCCACTCGTATATTATTTTCATTTATTGTACAAAAGAAGGAAATCACAGAGCCAGAGTAGGACGGAGTTTTAATTAAGTTTATTAGAGAAAACAGCGTTGAGTTTTGGCGTGAAAGCTGAAAAGAAACACACAGACAATACGAGAAGGAATATTTTTTTAAAGGAAAGCCTGTCTTACAGAACAAATATAGCCTCACCAGGCGTTGCACATCGCAAAGCCACCGCTGACTTATATACCATCACAATCTTATAATAAGGCCAACTTATATATATATTATTAAATTAATCGCTTCATCAAGTACGTATAGATGAGCCACTGGGTTCAAAAAATTGGGATTGGTGGGTTATAAAACCAATAATTAAATATTAAACGTACTACTACTAACCTAACCTCAGTACTATAATATTTTGTAGCTTACATTTTTTACTATTACTAGAATTTATAGAATATGTACACAATATATGATTATTTTAATCAATGACTTACATAGTTATTCACATATTTAATACTGAAAAATAAATAACCAAACATAGTCCAAGTTTTTGTAATGAAGTGCTTTGACGTATTGGAGCTTAGCAACGATTATATAGCTTTATTAATATATCGTTTTACATATTTCAACTTATATTTACACAAAACATCATATGATATACATCTAAACTTATAAAATGTTAATTATTATATTGACGGGACATACTATAAAATTCAATGCAAATTTAAAAAAAAATAGTAATTTTATTTTAATATGATTATTCTGTAAATATCCGAAAATTAAAATGGAATAATAATGCAATATGTGTAATATAAATGTAAACCAAGCAGTGCTCTACAATTTTGAGCAATTGATAACCTGTTTTTTCACCTTCTAGGCCCTTTTGGTCATTACCTACTAATTGATTTTTAATTATTAAAAAAATAAATTAGAGATCTATTTGTAATATGGGTTGGTCAGATTCGTATTATTATGTCTAATGTACCTATATTTTTCAAAATATCTAAAGGCGTTAATAAATAAATAAATAAAATAATGTGAAGGTCACAGAAAATTTAGGAAAAATATTACCTTTTAACCCTTCTCCTACTTTTTGAAGAAATTCAATACTTTTTTTTTCATAGTTTTTAATAGTTTCACACATTGGACTTGATAAATCGGTTTGAGTTATCTGTATGGATAATATTAAAGAAAAACAATATTTCAGGATTGTGTTTGTAACCGGGTGTAAGGATTTAGTGTGTTGAAATATTTTTAAAATAATGATTGTTTATCGAGTCGTGTCACGGATGTAAAGATTAAATGACGAAACCCCCTCGTTATTTAGTATTAGAGATGACGTCATTGGAGTTGGAGAAAGTTGTCAGGTATTTAAGATGTGTCTTCAGTATATACATTATTTTCTGTCTTTAAGATAACACAGGGAATCCTAAGTAAACAGCAGAATCGGCGGTTGTCAGAGGCAAAATCAATATAAGAACAGCCACAACCACATACAATAACTAACAATAGAACAGGACTATCTTCACATATGTGCCAACCGAAGCCAAAAAAGTGGCAGGATTTACCACATAAATAAAGTACTGTAAGCCCTCATTATCAGATGTCATCGCAATAAGCTCGAGCTTTGGAAGATACAACTAAATAAAATAAACAAACTAGAACAATGACTTACGGAATTACATTGTAATGTAAATGTTATACGTGAAAAAAAAAATTAGACAAAATTCTGTCTCTTCTAAATACATTACAAATTAACTATTGTCATTAAGAAAACGGGCATAAAATTGCAGTCGATCTATAGATATTAACATAAAAAAACTATATGGATTTATTTATGTACAAATATGTATGTATGTCTATATAAATTACAACTTCACCGTAATCTTTCAGATAATCCAATGCGTTACGATGGTTTACAAAATAAAAAATAAAATCAAGAAAAAAAAATCAGCAAACATCATTTAGAAATTACTCAATTAAAAAAATATATACAGGGTGGACTTGGATAAACTGAGAATATTTTAAGGGGTGGTAGGGTATCGCAAATAAATATAGGCGAAAAATACAATAAATATTAAAAAAAAAAAATTCAAATTAAACAGCCAACAACAGTTGGTGACCCAAATTAAATTCCAAAAGCACTTTTATTATTTTAATTTTTAAGTAAAACCAAAACAAAAAAAAAAAATATATGTTTTTCACTTATTCTTAAGATTAGTTCTACAAATGGGTTTTTGTATTTTTTCCCATAAATCATGTTATAGCTTATTAATTATTATAATTACCAATTGATTGTACTACCGTATTAAAATAAGTAAAAGACATAGTCTATAAACTTAAACTTGTAACATCTAATCATAATGTATCAAAATATTGTATGTAAATTATATTTGATAAATAAATTGTGTAATAAATATTCTTAACATAACCTACCACCCTCTTAATATTTTCAGTTAATTCAAGTCTAAAACATAGCATTACAACAAATAAAAAAAATAAAAATGAGTGATGGGATTCAAATTAGATTACATAAGTATGCCAATGTGCGCAAATCGATTTAATATCAGATTTTAATTTTCTAACGATTTTTTTTTATTAATATTGCATTTAACGATTGTATCGGGTATAAACCGAAATGTTTTTATTAAATGTTTTTAATATTATATTTTTCGACAGCGTATATTTTCGCTCCACATTCGCACGATGCTGTCAAAATATTGTATGACGTTTATCGTGAAATATTAATTTATACGATGTTGATTTTATATTTGACCCAATCAAAGCGAAACTATCGGAAAAATATTTTTACGGTCTTTAAATGAGACATCATATACAATATGTTTTTTATTCAACTTAAAATAATTAAATGTAATAAATGGTACATTAAATGTAACACAACCACACCTTCATTAATGCTCCAAGTCGGCTAGTTAATATTTTCAATTTTTAATTATTATTTTAAAAAGTATTAGAATCTTATTTACTTATAAGGTGATTGACCGCCTGATTTGAATTTGTATTTTATTAATTTTATAATTACGTCATAAAATTCATGAAACAACAATAGTACGTAAACAAAAACATCACCTCAAACGGCAAACACGGTCAGCAACCTGAGACATTATGACAACATGTTTACAATACTTGTTGATGCAAATACGGTCAGCAACCTTAGGAGTTATGACAACATAGTTGTTTATTGTTTATTCATTTGAACTTGACCTTGAATATAAATTTTGTTTTTGTTATCCTATGATGACATCATATACTCACTCTTTATGATAACCGAAGATTCACAAATTGTCATAATAAATTATTTTATTATTATTAAATTATTTTTTTATACGAAAAAAAATCTTAGACCCCCTTCAGCATATTTTTATAATGATCGTACTGGCATTACATAATTACGATAAAAATATTTTAGCGTCAATTAAAAACATATTACAACAAGTCGTGCTAGATCTTATAGTATTGGTGCGAGTGCGAATAGAATAGAGCTTGGTATTATTGTTGTGCACGCATATGCACCGCATGCACACACTCTCATTACATTATTTTATTGAATATTGAGATTATCTTATTAAAACTGGTATATATGCATATTTTCTTAAATATAAATGTGTGTTACTATCATAGTTATTGTGAGTTGACTTGTAAAAGGCACATGCCCCCTTTAATATATTTTTTTAATGATCGTACTGGCATTACATACTAAAAAATAAAGTTAATTTAAGTTTCAATCAAAAACAAGTTGTATAATTGTCAATATTTTTAGGCATAAAATAATAATTTTTATTTATTTGTAAATTGTATTATGGTAAGCATGGCCGAATTAGTAATGTATGAAAACAATGCGAGTTGGGAGGTTTATCCATGTTGTGGTTATCCAAGATAGCAAGTTGGTGACATACCAGGAAAGGAACAGAAAGTAGGTCAACTTGTGAATACTCGTATCTTATATATTCTATACCATCCGCAATACATTTTTAATGAAGCCTTCCTATGACAAATACAGGCCATGAAAAATATTTGCAAGGGGGAAATCTTGCCATTAGAGCATCGCGTATTATGTATAGTAATCTTCACTAAGCGACTGCGACAACCTTTCTATAATATAAATATTTTTTACACAAAATAAGCAATTTTTTAAACAAATATTAAATACCTGAACATATATAAGTCTACCATTAGGCAACTTAGCTCATATGGATGTGCTGTTTGGGCTACCGTGGCTCAAAGTCATATACAAAAGCTCCAAATAATCCAAAACAAGTGCCTTAAAATGATATTAAACTTGGGTCCTGGGACGAGATTCATGAGATTATCAAAATGAAAACATTGGAAGAGTTTATCAATGATTTAAAGAATAAACACTATAACAAAATGGTTAAGTTCCCCACTGACTCAAAACAAAATGTTAGCAAAATCAAATATGTTTCAAATTAGCGAAACTTTAAATTACCACTGAAATGTGTAAGGGACATTTCATAAAAATTATTTAATATAACTTTTTTCACAAACACATTTGATATGTCTGTCTCCGCGGTACTTAATGATTTTACTATATTTGTGTTTCACAATATTTTTAATATACATACAATAGAAGATACTTAATTAATTTATTAACTTAGATTTTTAATAAAATTCGTTCGTTAATAACTGTAAGATGTTAATTATTAATTTTTTTTTATAAAAAAAAATTGATTATAGTTTCTTTATGACCTATATTGGTTGACGACCCCTTTGCGCTATTTGCCTGGCAATCAGCGATGCGAAACAATTAAATTTATAAATTTGTGCGAGTCATCGTTTGAAGTTTGAAAATAAAATGTTGTGAAGGCTCCTAAAAGTCAGCGAAATAACTTAATTGGGCTTGAATCACGTTACGTTCAATTTTATGCAATAATAAAATACTATTTTAAAAACATTAATAAGATTGAGAGATTAAATTGTAATCATCTTTTCCTTTTGTGAGGAGAAATTATAATTTGAATGAAATTCCACGGTGAAAAAATTCCTGAATAGTCAATTATAAATATAGGGAAACGCAGAGGGCTGAGATTAATTTGGTTTGGTATAAAAAATGCGATAAGGAGAAATCTATTGAAGCGAGATAGTGAAGTGGGGTTAGTTCCACCCCACCACCCCCTACACTATCTAATTGATAAGCTTTCAAAGACAAAGGGCGTTTCTTCTTTTTCGAGGGTTCTCGATATATTTATAAACACGATTCACACAAAGCACGACTATTGCATGTTGAAAGACACTTGACCGAGGTGAAAATCATTCTGACCTGAAAGTAAGCAATTCTGTTGCAAGCTTTTCCCAAACACGCACATATATTTATACGTTTTATTGTAGATCTTTGCCCTTATTTAGGGTCAATTTCGATCGAAATTCTCACACTTTCGTGAGAATTATATGGGTTAAAATAATTATGAAATGGAAATCATCACCATAATTAGGACAATGAAAGCTCGTAAGTATAACATCCCGTTATTACCAATAGTAGAATATTTAAAAAAATATATACATATATTTTAGTTTATTTTATTTTTGAAATATTCCTTTCAAATCCTTTTTTTATTAAGATCGTAGACTATGATGGTGACTTTTATTTCATTTTTACCTACAACAATATGCAGGTAATAAATCATATAAAATATATAAGTTTATATTAAAAAAAACAGACAAAAAATAGGTTATTCCATGTAAATCTAAAAAATAAAATATATTTTTACTAGTGACTGAAAATGTATTCTATTATACTAATACAGATTCACTGTAATAATTAATAACACTACTCATGCCCCAATAATTTATTAGATTATACATACTCTGTATTTTGGTTTAACATTCCTTTGTGAAATTAAAAACAAAGTATTCACCAACTTTTTCAGTATGAAAAGTAATATTTTATGGTTAATTGCACCCTTTTGTTGCATTATATTGAATAAAGTCCGCATGTTCGTGATTGAATTATTAATTTTTATAAACAAATGCTTTAACCTACAAATAAGTCGTTCTTTGCGTAATCACTTTATAGGTTAATATATTTAAAGTCAGATAAATTTGATAGTGCCTAATCCAATTTGAATGCCACGATAGTAAAGGTGATTCCGTACACGAATTGGAGATTTCGGAAATGAATCTTTTAATTAGAGCTTTCACATACAAATGGCTTTTATGCGATTTATAGGGGAATAGCGTGCTTTTGGGCACCCCACATTATCGTTTTTTAAATATTCAAACAATGCCGTTAATAACAAGCTTTTAACCTAATAATATTAATTTTGATCTGTCCGTGTGTAATTTGAGCAAATGTGTCGGTTTACCTGATATTACGAGGATCCTACATAAATAGAGTGGTCAGTCACCTGTAACGAGAAATAACAGAGTCATCAGTTCTATACGATTAACCAAGTCAATTTACCGAATACGTATTATTTTGGGAATACTTATTTTGGTTCGTAGATTTGTAATCGTTGTGTCATTTAAATTAACGTTTTGTAAGGGATTTTTTTTCATAAATGGGGAGGGTCTGATCTTATATTTGATTTCATTATTTTTTTTAAATTTTTGTTTACATTCTCATCTCATCTCATTTTTTTGTAATACTCGGACAGGGCGGGTGTAAAGTGGGAGTTGTTCTCGTAGGGAGAGACGAGCCCATTTGTTGGTAGAGTGGATGGAAAAAAAGGACCAAATTAACATGGTAAGAGGAAAAGTTGGACAAGAAGAAGTCCCGACGACAAGTAATGGCTACTGCAATAATGATCGAATCAAGTCGACGCCTCCTCATTATCTTTATTATTCATTATCCAGAATGATTATTAGGAAAGACTGGCGCCTTCTCTTTATCTCAAATACTCCGTAGGCGAACATTCAGCTACGTTTACTTGCTCTCTTTGTATAAAAAAAATATTTACATAATGTATACATGTAGCTCTCTAATCTTGTTTCTAAATGGTGTATTTTAATCGGAGAATATAGCGCCTGCTCCAGCGTATAATATCGTAAGTGCAAAAAAATCCTGTGTGCTCTTAAGTCTTTATGGAACTAAGCCACAAATTCAATCTGGTAACACTGCCTGTCACGTGTCACTCGGTTTAATTATTATTTATTACATATAACAGTTTACGATTGAATACCTTCTATTGACAGAGACATGAAATGTGTAATAGATAATGGATGAATCTACATTAGTTGCCGGTCAAATAGGACTATTTTACTATTTCAAAAAAGTCCCACTTAATAGGTTAAATAATGATTGAAAATCAACATTTTTTGACGTTTCATACATGCAATATGTGGCTCAATTCTATAAAGACTTAAGAGCACACAGACTTTTTTTGTACTTACGATATTATAAGCTGGAGCAGGCGATAGAGCGTTTTTTTTTTGTGAAAGGAAAGCCGTTAATGATAGCGTTCTTTATAATATGTATGTATCGCCAATCGGATGACCCTTTAGTATGGGAAGAGTATATAAATACAAAGACAACACAACATATGAACAAATCCCCTCAAAGCATGTGCCTTTTGAAAGCGGCGATGGTATATACCTTTATCAATTGGAACTCGCGCTATCGCTTTTGTATGTGCCGCACTCAAAGGCTTTATTTCGTACCCTAGAAGGGGATTCAACCAACCTTGATTATTCCACATATTACAACTGTCAACTTTAAGCATAATCAAACAAGACACCAACTGAAATTACACATCTCTTTTCACTCAACTACACACTCTTTTCAATAAGGCTTTTGTCCAATCTCCTAATTTACGACAACATAATAATAATCAAAATCAAACCTTCATTTGAATGAAGTTTTTAACAAATTTTGTCTTTCCAGATAAGCCAACGAGTTAATTAATTGTTTGTCGGTGATCTTAACTTTGTTTATTGCTTTTAAAATAGTGCACGGAGATACAAATTATGATTTTTGTCTAAATAACAATTTAACCATTTTTTCTGGATTTAATATTTACGACATTTATGCATTTAAAATTCCCATTAGATGGCATTAACATCAAATATTTTGAAGTTACGCAGTCTGCAAAGACACCAATCACACACGTTTGCGGTAAGTATCAAACTTGAACAAACGTAGAGGCAAACGGCTGTGATTGGTGATAACCGTAACATAATACACACAGAAAAGTAGTAGTAATAAATAAATAAACATAGGAATATATCAAATTTATAATTTCAAAATTAATCTCTGTATCTTATTTTTAGAGTGTAGTTCAAGCTTTGAGTATGCTTCTTTACAAACAGTTGTGATGAGTGACACAACGAGAAACAATCACAACCATTTGCGGTAAATTTGTTCTCCGCATATCATATAAACGTGATTATTTATTTACGCCCTTGGGGATTTAGATGGTTTGTACATATTTTGGTTTCTTTAGACACAACAAGGGGTTAATTAATTGTCTGTCGGTGATCTTAACTATTACTAGTTACACAGGTCACCGAATTAATAATCAGTATTTACCTTACAATCCAGGAAACCAGAGTAAACCTGGATCGATACGATCGATCGGGATTTTATTAATAGTATTCCCGATCTCTCAGTCATAATTTCTGATCCAAGATATTTTTATCAACAGATACATTTATTTACATGGGGCTTTCCTTGAATTTGTGTTGCTCATTTGAAAGGTTTTTAAAGTTATCGTAATAAAGTCATTTTTGTAAAGTAGGGCTATTCTGTTTGAAGATAAAGACGTCATTTTTCTTAAATATAGAGTATATTCCTATTTTCAACACTTTGAATGTATCTACTTACAATTAATTATTTTTTCACCAATCTACAACAATGATTAAAATTTCCATCATACAAATAACAAGAAACTTGTTCTTAAAGTTTTCGCACGAAAAACTATTGGAGTTATAATTTACTCGGTGAAGAGTTTTTTTGAA
Organism: Agraylea sexmaculata; assembly: GCA_022606485.1. Lineage (NCBI taxonomy): Eukaryota > Metazoa > Arthropoda > Insecta > Trichoptera > Hydroptilidae > Agraylea > Agraylea sexmaculata. Next base: position 63,229 of record JAGTTH010002187.1, read on the forward strand.
TTTGTTCCACTCTTAGAGTATACAATATTAATTTCCTTATTCTGAGGTTCTATTCGATGTTTTTATTTCGTCTTATTTTATTTTAATATTATTATATCCCTTGTTGCCCAAGAAATTAGAGAATTCGTTAAATAATTCGCGATCGATTATTACTTATTGCGATAATTAATAAATATACAAATTGACCATAATTCCGTTTTCTTTATTTTGAGGAATAAATTTGTTTAACTGTATATTAAATAAGGCTCTAATTAATTTTCGTTTGATATGTAATAATAGAAGTTGTCGAGTCTCTATTGTGAGTTCGTGGATCAGGTGTTTAGTTACCATTTTAATCTATACCCCGACGAATACTATAGGATTTCTAATAATACTGATTTTACTGTTGAACCATATATGTAACTATTACTCGTCAAATTAAAAATTTTATTATATATCAGAATGCTACTTTTATTATTCACGTTGGTAGATATTTGTCGGTTTCGAGCGTCAGACACAATATTAATGTGATTCGAATACAAAGGGCATTTGAATATTAAGTGGTGGTATTTTTTTCATTGTTTTACATTTTTATTATATCGAGATAAATTTGGGAAATGTCACGACATACAAAATAAAACAACCGGAATTCGAAGAATGCAGTGGGTATAAAGTCACGTCCTTTCAACCTTCATTTGCAAAATGGGGTGGAATATTTAAAAAAAATCTATCCTTACCCATAAAATCCTTAATTGAATATAGTTTTTAAACATTTGATAAGCTTTTTTACTTTATCTCATGTTGAGATGAAAAATTCCACTCATGCGAAAAAAGTCGAGTTGATTGATAACAGCATTCTTTTGAATATATTTTAGATTTTTCAGTTATAAAACTCGTAAGGTATGTTGTGGAGTATGTCATATATTTTCTCAATATGTTTGTAAGAGCGGTTTTAAATTTAAAGTAAAGTTTAGTGGGTGTTGTAGTAATAAAGTGTAAAGTTTACTGGACGACTTGTAAAATATCTGGGTGACATATTTACTAGTCTGACAAATAATCTTTAACATTTTCTAAAAGGCTTCCGTGAATTATTATTTTAATACACATTTTCAATTTACAGGATTAATTGTGTAAACAAAAAAAAAGAAGAGAAAAACTACTCACGTAGTAGTAAAGATTGTAGTATTTACTAATCAGAGCTACATATTTCGCACTTATCACAATTATGACGCTTAATTTACCAAAAACGCAAATAAAAAAATATAATTAATACATTTTAAACACTGACCATTCCTGTTGGTGGTTTTAATGTAATTAAAATCGGGGAAATATGGTTTAGTGCACTTTCTAAAGCAGATTATATAATGGAAATGTGTAAAATAAAATATTTTATTTATTTAAAACCCCAATTTTTTTGGCTTTTATTTTTATTCGTTTCTTTTTTATAATAAATATCGGTCATAAGATACAATTTCAATATAAAGATTGGGATTTCTAGGCGTGAGTCGCAGTAAACGTACACCGTAAAGACGGTAATAGAGTTGCTTTGCTGTAGTTATGATCGGTTTTTTTATTAAAGAGTGCCTCGCCCGAGGCTCAGACAAGGTAATAACTAACAAAAAACCGATGATAAGTGTAGCTAAGTAACTTTACTATAGTATTTGTGTTGTAGGTTTTATATATATATAT
>JAGTTH010002190.1:0-48108 GCA_022606485.1 Agraylea sexmaculata
TTATTACGATTCAAATGACTTATTGTTGGATAAATTATGCTATCAACAAATTAATAGATATTAGCCATGATTTAATTGAAATCTGATATTATATTTTTAATTCAGAACCAATTATAATTTTATTAATGAATGAAGAATGCAAGTTTAAGTATCAAAATTAAAGAATGAGTGTCTAGAAATAAATAATTGGGGCGAGTCAATGGCCTAGAATAGTATTTTTCATTTAAAGGAGAGTTTGCATTTTTTTATTATTCAATAAATTATGGAGTTTTTAAAAGGAACAGATATCGATTCTGTTGCTAAATATTATTGTGAAATTTACTACGCATTTTGTATTATTATATCTAAAAGTATACTCAGTTCAATATCATATTGAAGATACTATAAAATTGGTTAATGAAGTGCTTTAATGTATTCGAGCTTGGCAACATTTTTTTATAATATTAGTTTATTATTTGGTTATTGTATTGTTTTATTTTAACTGTATAATATTTACACAAAACATTATATGATAAACATCCATAGTTACATGTATCAAATATTTTATTCACGGTACAAACTATAAAGCTGAATGCAAATTTCAAAAATGATAATTTTATTTCATTAATATTTTAAGATTGTTCTGTTAATATCCGAAAATACAAATAGAAAAAAAAATGCATTTTACCTATTAATAAAGCAATGTGTAATAAAAGTGTAAACAACGCAGTGAAAAACTGTTTTTTCACCCTCTTGGCGGAGGTTTGGTAACACTTGTTTACATTTGTATTGGAAATTTAATTAATTTCTATCCCTTTTTTGTGGATGATGGTCTGTTGACGTAGCACACTGACTACGACCTACGCCACGTTTCGTGATTAGTTCTCGTTTGTTGAACTTAATTTAAGAATCGTCAATTTTTCACGGTGAATAATTGATGATTGTAAAAGTTTGGCGTGGAATATGTGAAAGGCAGGGGAAAAGATTGTGTCATTTTTTATAGTTCCACGGGGAGGCAAACTTAGGAACACCATCAATATGCTAATGAAATCAGTCGACTAACATCTTCTATGCTACTATCACTTTAATTTAACACTGAAAGACCCTACACTCTTTGGAAATTAGCCAGAGTATACTGTGTAAGGGATCATTTTGAGGATATTATTAAGTAATACAGATCCTTTTCATACAACATAATTCATCAATCAATCAAAAAAAAATACACGAAAAATAATTAAGAAGCTGGGATGAAATAAGTACGTGTATTGAAATTTACAATTGCGATATAATTGAGTAAAAGATTCTGTATTTTACATGAACGAGTATTGTCTTCGGTAACTGGTATTTTGAGTTTATTTAAAAATATTATTTTACGAAAAAGGGGCGTATACCACCAAACCTTTCAATTTGTTGTCATCATATAAGGACACTGATAATAAATAAATTTATATAATTGTGTAATAACAATTTTTTTAGGACAAGTTGAAAATACACAATACCAAAAAGTTTTAATGGAAAAATTGTAATAAAATAAATTGTACATCCTAAGTGTACATATATATATAATTAAATTTAAATAATATATTATTATAATGTCACTATCACCATCAGTGGTACTTATATAATATTATTCCTAATTAGAATATTTTATACAAACCAAAATATGAAAAAAACATTATAATTGACAATAAATGTACCACAAACACTAGAAAAGAATGTGATTTTACTAATATCATTCCCGTAAACTATAATTTTTTTATTGAAAATATAATTATCATATCAATAATTTTAATCTAGAAAAGATTGCGATTCATTTCGATTAAAAACAGAGTATCAAAATATGAAAAAGCATTATAACTGACAATGAGTCATTATTAAAAATTGTTTTTTTTTAACTAATACATATACATATTATGTATGTATGTCGCATCCAATATAAAATATAAGCAAATAACCAAATTAAAAATATAATTATCATGTCACTATCACCATCAGTGTTACTATAATTTATTTATGATTATTATAACCATCAGAGGCAGTGCTACAACATCCATAATATACAGGTTGAACTTTGACATCGATTTCGCCACTGTTTACTTATAAATACTAAAAAAAATGTTTTAATTAAATAAAATAATTAAATAAGTTTCTGTGAAATATGCAGTAGTGTCGCGTGTGTATTTTTTTCTCACATATACCCTTTTCATCCCCTAAAATATTCTCAGTTAACTAGTTTCTCAAGTCCACGCTGTATATATGAAGTTGTGTCCAAATTAATTAGGCAAATGATTATAAGAGGTTTGTAGAGATGGAAGAGTGAGTGCAAGAACAGGTTAGTTAGAAGGTAACCAATTATGATGGAAGCCAGAGGTGGCAGTGGTGGCTGGGTGGTTGGGAGGTTGTCGGCAGTATGTCGTGTTATTAGCGGGGCCCGCGGGCCTCTACCGTTAATTAAAAGTGAACAAAAGCTGTAGCCCTAATTGGAAGTGTCCTCCATCTTCACCATCCATATACCTTGACTACGTCACACTATGTCTGAAGTAATGGATTCCCAGGCATACATCGCCGTAAACGTAATACGATAGTAGAGTTACTAAGCTACACTTATGATCGGTTTTTTGTTAGTTAATGCCTCGTATGAGCCTCGGGCGAGGCAATAATTAACAAAAAAACGAGCAAAAGTACAGTAACTCTATTACCGTCTTTGGGGTGTGCGTTTGCGGCGACGCACACCTAGGAATCCAAAGCTTTTTTCTGTTTATGACATATTCGGACGTGTTCAATATAATAGTGTAATGAGAGTGTTTGCGTACGGTGCATATGCGTGTACACCAATACTATAAAGCTCTACTCTATTTCTACACGCACCAATACTATCAGCAACTCACTAAAGCTTGGGATTCCTAGGCGTGCGTCGCCGCAAACGCACACCCCAAAGACGGTAATAGAGTTGCTTTGCTGTACTTTTGATAGTTTTTTTGTTAATTAGTACCTCGCCTGAGGCTGAGACGAGACATTAACTAACAACAAACCGATCAAAAGTGCAGCAAAGTAACTCTATTACCATCATTACGGTGAACGTTTACGGCGACGCACGCTTAAGAATCCCGATATTAAATTACGTGACGCATTGAGCCGATAACACATATGTATAAATAGCAAGTTGGCGGACCAAGAAGACGAGTCTGAGTGCGACAATACTAATTGCTATATAGGTATATTACTCTTCTTTCCTACTCTTCTTCTTTAAAATGTGAACAGATCATACAATTGAGTGTATAAATATCAAGATGGTGGACCAAGCAGACGAGTCTGAGTGTGAAAACACTGTAAGGTGATTAACAGTGTAATATAATAGTGTAATGAGAGTGTGTTAGTGAGTCGTACTAAAGCTGATAGTATTGGTGCGTATACGAATAGAGATTGGTAATATTAGTGTAAACCAGCTCTATTCGTATACGCGTAGAACCGAACTAATTTAACGCAATCGGCTCTGATTGGTAATATCAAGCATAATAGTGTATTTTAGAATACAAGACTTAACGAAATTCTTATCATATCGCGTTGAATTTTATGAATTTGTAGAGTAATTTTCAGAATTTGTAATATGTTGTTGTAATTTGAACTTGTAAGATAATGCCTCGTCTGAGTAAATACTGATTATTAAGTCGGTGACCTGTGTAACTAATAATAGTTAAGATCACCGACAGACAATTAACACGTTGTGTATAAAAAACCATCTCAAAAAAGACCCTCTCTAAAAAAGCCATCGTGAATAATATTAAAAAAAAAACCGATTGATCATCTTGATCCAGGTTTACTCTAATTTCCTATATTGTAAGGTAAATACTGAGACGATTATTAAGTCGGAGATCTTTAAAACTAAGTAATAGTTAAGATCACCGACGAACAATGAACACGTTGTTGTGTTAAAAAAGAACGAAAATTTGTAAAATCCTTCTCAAAAAGTCTCAGGGCGTATATAAAGAAATAATGTTTACGTGTTTTTGTGTTCCTTTACGGGGTAATTGATTTTTAAAAATTTAATTACATCAATATTATTATTAATTAATACATTTGTAAAATATGTCTAAATATACATAGTTTAGAGTTTAAAACTCGGTCCAGGAGTTATTAGAAGCCGTATTTTGAATGAAGTATCGTATCCGATCCTTTTAAACATCATTTTTTATTTTGTAGTAAAATATCACTTCTTTCTGTTTTGTTTAAACGAAAACTGCATCATGTTCGTAACAAAATTTCTAGTATTCATTATAATATGTTCAATTGAAGACCTCGGAGGAGAAACAGCAAATGTCACAAGAGAGACTAAAAACATGATTATCTCGATATAGAATTATCTTGATATGTATTGAAAATATGATTTTTCAATATTCCTTTCTTTTATAACCGATTTCATAGAATATAGCTGTAATATGCAATCAATTCGAAGATGTTTATACATGAATAGTTTTTTCCAGCAATGTCTTCAATAATTTATTAGCATAATAATATTTTAATCTTGAAATGTTCATGATAACATTAAAGTGATGTGAGGCGTGTTTTGTTCCTTTTTTAGTAAAATGAACTTCTGAAGAAACTCTAATGTTATATTTTAATTTAGCCGTTCGCGTTTTTCCATTAAAAATCTTAATTACTGTCCTCTTCCTTGGAACCACCCTTTCCCTTTGATCCGATGCAAATCGACATCGTCACCCTCCACCATTCTATTTTTTTAATAATAATAACAACCCTTTTAAATTGTCAGACACCAATTAAAATGCAAATAAACACCTCAGAATGCATCACTTGTGTCGTCCGACTTGTTCTAAGCAGATTCTGGACAATATTCACAAAGAACCCTCGATTGATCTTAATCAAAGGAATTTTCAATTAATTTACTAGGAATCATACAATAATACACTCTAGCCGCCATTTTAAAACATATTTTAATAAAGAAAGAGAATCATTATTATTTCAAAGTTACTAATTAAAATTTTGGCTTTGTCAAACCACGAACCTATTAGGAAACTTTCTGCCTTTGTGATATTACAAGTTCTAGACTAGTTGATAATTATGTTTTACTAACTAGTTTTCGAATAACAAAATAAAGAAATAGACACTCTCAAACTTAACTATAACTGTAATATTAAAATATATCCTTTAAGCTGCACATAAATACAAAAGTACATTAGAACATTGTAAATGATTTTATTATAAGATTCTACTAAACAAACATTGATAGTATATAATAAAACGTTAATTTATGCATACTTAGATTTATGGCTGACTTATTTCTTATGTATGTGGCAAGGTAATTTATTTAGCCGCAAACGGCCATGATTGGTTATATCGTAATATAACATATGAAATGACAGTTTTTCGGTGTAACCAATCACAACCTTACTAGGTTTTTGCACTATTTTGTAACCGATAGACGCGTTATTTTATTTTAATTATTGGTAAAATTATTTATTACGTGTTTCATAATTTAAAATAGTTATTGAATGAATAAAAAAAACAATTTTACTGCCCTTATTGCATTTGCAGTGTGATTTCAAAATAATATGAATTTAATATATTTATAACATTACTGGTGTTTCTCCTTATGTATGGAAGAAGTCACGTGGTCATGTACAGGCGAAGTACCGGTCACGTACCGGCCACGTACCGACTCTATCAACATAAAAAACTTGCACTACTGTAACGTTTTTCTTTATACTGATATTGTGTAATTGAGAGTAGATTTCAATGAGCATACAAATTGTGTTATATTTTCAAACGCATAATTAAAAATAGTTATTGAATGAAAAAAAAAACAATTTTACTGCCCTTATTGCATTTGCAGTGTGATTTCAAAATAATATGAATTTAATATATTTATAACATTACTGGTGTTTCTCCTTATGTATGGAAAAAGTCACATGGTCATGTACCGGCGAAGTACCGGTCACGTACCGGTCACGTACCGACTCTATCAGCATAAAAAAACTTGCACTACTGCAACTTTTTTTTTTTACTGATATTGTGTAATTGAGAGCAGCTTTCAATGAGCATACAAATTGTGTTATATTTTCAAACGCATAATAATAATAATGGCGTTGTAATGTCAATGTCCATTATCGATAGGTAAGTATGTCGGAGGCTTTACCACCCTTTTGAGAACATTGCCACCCCTTTTAGACCTCATATCTTCCCATCTTAATTTCCTGCCGCGAGAAAATTAATTAAATTGCCGTCGCCGTATTATGCAAGTCATGTATCATATTACGTTCCATGCTTGTATCTAATTAGTTTTACTCACAGCACTAACACTCAAACACTGTTTTAACACACATTATTATTAGGACACAAGTTTTATTATATGTATATAGAAATATCGTTTCCATTTCTAATTGTTTGCATATAAATAAATTACACTTTCATATTCATCATCATCATAAGCACTCCAGTTCAGTGATGAACCAAGGCTTCCTGCACCAGCATCTTCCACTTAATGCTCCTCCAGTTATTAATTCCTAAACTCCTAACTACCTTATAGAACTCCCCCGCCCACCTTAGCCTAGGTCTACCCTGCCTTCTCTTACCCACAGGCTTGCTGGATAGTATTTCCGATACTATCCCTCCTGCTCTTTAACCCAACCTAATGTTAAAGCCCTAATAAACTGCAATACGTTCACGCTCTTATATAATGACACTTTCATATTACCCAAATAAAAATAATACGTATGGTCTATTCGCTACTTTCGATGTGGACAAATAAAAAAACGACGTAATTTGGTGTGACCAGTGATGTGCCAAAGTCAAACAAATATCGTAGTATTATACCTATATCTTATTTGTATATTTGAAGACAGGTGCGATATTTTTTCATATTACTAGAACTATTATAATACTATAATATTCATCTAAATTTGGTACATCACTATGTGTGATTGATTTCGACCAATCAAAGGCGTTGGTGTCGTTAAACTGATATATAAAAGTATTTTATTAGTATAATTATTTATGACATGAATATTATTGATCAAAGGAGTATATGAATTTTTATCTATAGAAGCGCCATGCAATAATGCGTCGTACAATATATAATACATGTACACGCAATATCATTTGAATGGCGAGTCGGCGAGGCGGTAGAAGCAGCTCCCCAAGCGGCTAACACATTCATCTGTGCTTGCTATGGTTTTGATGTCTTTACAAGTATTATTGGAAACTTTATATATTATAAGCTCATTGATAATAGTGTGATGAGAGTTGTTAGTGAGTCGTGCTAGAGCTGATTTGGTACGTATACAAATAGACTAGAGCTTGAAAGTATTGGTGTACATTAGCTCTATTCGTATACGCACCGCGCGCACACTCTCTCATTACACTTTTATATTGAATACGGTCGTTATAATTGTACACATTAGATTTGTTTAATGTCTTTAACTGATTTGATATAATTGGCCGTATTCAATTTAATAGTATAATAAGCTTAGTGGTTATAGTGTTTTTGTACACGCATATGCACCGCACGCACACACTCTCATTACATTATTACAATAAATACGTCCGAATATGTCATAATCTTACCCAAAGTAATGGATTCCCAGGCATACGTCACCGTAAATACGATAGTAGAGTTACTTAGCTTCATTTATGATCGGTTTTTTGTTAGTTAATGCCTCGTCTGAGTCTCGGACGAGGCACTAATTAACAAAAAACCGAGCAAAAGTACAGCAAAGCATTACCGTCTTTGGGGTGTGCGTTTGCGGCGACGCACGCCTAGGAATCCCAAGATATAGTGAGTTGCTGATAGTATTAGTGCGTGTACAAATAGAGTTGAGTTTTTAAGGACTGGTTTACACGCATATGCACCGTACGCAAACACTCTTATTACACTATTAAATTGAATACGTTCGAATATGTCATAAACAAAAAACCGATCATAAGTGTGACTAAGTAAGATTACTATCGTATTTACGGTGACGTATCCCATGTTTAATTGTAATTAATTTCAAAAATATATATTTTATAATTTGGTTAAAAAACTCTTATGATGATGATTTTATTTTTTAATTCTCGTATGGTGGTGTTTTTAACAGGTATGTGCAAAGTTTTCTTACTAATGACGCAAGCTGGTCGGTCCACTAGTGAACAATTTTACAAATTGCATCATCCAACTAACAAGGTGCTGCCTTCTTCAGGGGGTTTCATGTTTAAACATGTCCTTCTACTTCTGCTCGAGGGTTGGTTTGCACCCACAAAAGAATACAGCGGGGGTGGGTGAGGTGCTGCTGACATATTCGCGCCCTCTAATTGATATATACCCCTTGTTAACAAGACACCTTCAACAACTTCATTCGTTATGAAGTTTTTTTCTTACGTACTCATCGTATTGGATGATATTAGTCTAGATTGCGTGTTTGAAGCGCTTGCTTAAAAGTGTCTTGGTAATGAGGACATAGTTGAGAGGAGAGTGTGAGGGGGTGTAAATGGGTGATGGATGATGGGTGGTGAAGAATGAGCTGGTTGTAATATTGAAGGCGACACAAAACTCCATGAAACAATAGTAGCGTGAACAGCCGAGAATGTGAAAATTTCTAATTAACGATATTAAGTCAGTTTCAGGAAACTTCAGCTCTCGCTTCCAACGCCGACCATCGCCTTTTCAAACATAAGGCCTCTCATTACTCTAACTTCGTCATATCATCATGCTATTAAAAAAAGGATTTAAATGTATTTTAAAAAAAATGTATTAGGATTTTAACACTTAATTAGATTACATTATTTGGCGTGTTTCATACTAAAGAAACTGACTCCTTAAATGCGAAGTTCAAAGAGTTTACATATACGGAGATACAATACTTGAAAAGACCTCAAAAACATGAGAAACAAAAAGAGAAAAAAAACAGCTTTAACCGCTCGTACTGTTTTTCTGTCATTTGTCGATCTTTCTAATAATATTACACCGTAATTCACTTAATATGGTAAAGGGCATCATTAAAAGTTGTGCTTGATATATTCAAGAACAATTTACCTGAACAATTTTCTTCTTCTCGAACAGGATCGGATTTTAAGGACTACAGTGTTTCAGGTGGCCACAGTCTGTGTATGTGTGAAGTATATGTATAATATGCGCATGTAGTAGTGCCGGTCATGTACCAATATATGAAAACAATACGCATGACAACTCTGTAGTTATAGATTATTATTAGAGTCGAATAGGCCTTTTATTATACAAACTGTCAAAGTTAATTTTCATTCTATCAATTCATGATTATTTTAACACACTTTAGTAAAATAATATTTAAAAAGGTTGAAGATCACTATTTAAAACCACAGTGGGATTTTCTTAATTTATAAAAAATATTACCAAAATCTGTTCTAATTTTAAAGCATTGTGATGGATATTATATTAATTTTTTCTATATTGGTAATAGAACAATAATATCAATAAAATCTTTGAAATTGATTTGATCGTATTCTCATCTATATAGGGTTAATTTCTTCAAGAAGTGAGCTACGTAGCTCGAGAGTTAAATGTCAGCAAGTACTCAAGATTGCACAAAGATGAACCAATAATTCTCGAGTTACGTAAACGTCTCCAAATTTCAACATACCCACTAAGTCTGGTCTGATTATTACACACAAATTAAATAATTAGTTTCTTAGAAAACATATAGTAAAAATATTTATTTCTTACTGATAATATTTCTACGGTAATTATGATAATTAAATATAAAAACGATCAATTACGTCACAATAATGGCCTTTTCAATGCAGACGCTTTACTCAGTGTGTAGTAGTAATAACAAGTATTTTAATTAGACTAGACTTTACATGCTCCACGTTAAATTTTTCCTTCAGGAAACTTCTTTAATAAATTTTATTAATTAATGTGCTCGGTGAAATTAGCATCGCCGCAGTACAAAAACAACACAATTTTGTTAGACTGAGCTGCCATTACAATTATACATAATTAATTAATATATTGCAGTAGTATTTTATCGTGTAGAATATTAAAATGAATCCAGCATGATAATCGTTCAGTTATTAAAAAGTTTACTATTATCCTTACACGCGCGCCTGTACAAAAGTTGTTGAAAGGTCAAGAAAAATTGGTTTTCTAACAGGATGGGTGCTCTGGTCAGATATGGGGGATGAATGGGGGCGTTGAAGGGTGGTGGTCACCCTGGACAAGTGGCGCATTATTGGATATTTGACCGTGGAAGAAATCTAATAGCCTGGCCCTCCCTACCTGTCGACCTACTCCTTAGGGTTATGCCAAAATATATTTTATTTTATTTAATAGTCTTCATGAAATGAGTATTAGCAATTAATTTATCTCCTCCTAATCTATATTTTCCTAATCATCCTATGGGTTAGGCTTTCGTGCACAAACAACCCTTACAGACTACATGGTTGTTGTTTCAGACTCGCGATGCTCTTACAGCAAATTGAGTACAGAATCCTCTCATATATTATTGTAAATATAAAAATCACAATTAAGGGACAAGTTGGACTAAGTATTAAGCCCGAATTAAGACCCCTTTTAGGTAATTTTTTTTTAAATAACCTAATAATCGTCATAGAAAATCTTGTTATGGGGATTTAGGTATTGCCAAAGTCAGTAAATAATTCATCAAGTTGCTCTGTGTTTTTTTTAATAATTCGGAGGCTTACTTTACAATTGGAATTTTTATATTGATAAATACAATTAAAAAAAATATCATAACAGATTTTGAAGTATTGGTAACCATTAAAATTAATTTACAAATATTAAGAAACATGTATTTAAAATTTTGAGACTTGATAAGCATGCAATTTAAATCGTCTCTCAAAATGGTATTATTTTAATAGATATAAGATATCATTATACATAATATGTACAATTATATTATAAGGATTATTAAAGATGGTTTTTTTTTCAGTTATGTATCTCAAAACTGATAATTTCAGTATACGCTTATAACGAGAAAAAAATGTAGCAACAATGTTCTCCTTAGTTCGTCTCTGGAAGACATAATACATTTCTTTATATTGTTTGTAGATTTAATGACAAAATTGGGACAATAGTGCAGAAAGGAGCTGATTTAGTGCTAATGGTCGTAATTTGTCACACAGTAAAACTATTATACAAGTCGCGATACCAATTATTAACTAAAATTTCAGATGCAAGAATATAAACATTAGATATCGCATTGCATATAAACAAGTCGTATAGCCCGTGTATTGTTGCACTTTTCTCTCCTATTCGATGAAGGCATAAGTGTGTCTCCCTCACTCAACACATTACCAAGTGGCCACTGAGAGTAGCTGTGACAATACTTTTGCGATTAAAACGAAATAATATTTTAAATACGTTAAAGAAGTAGTCTTTGGTAAAAAGTGAGGCTAGATGTATTTGAGTGTATGTTTGAGTCCATATGACATGTAGTAACAATGCATTTACACATTTTACTGTGAAATATAACTGAAGATATGAAGAGAGATGTTTACAGTATAATTTTTGCCAGGAAACTGATGTTTTTGGCCACTTGATCCACTTGAACTAAACACGCATTTAGCGACTCATGCGATATCTTATGTTAATATCTATGGCCAGAATATATTTAAACGGTTTTTGAAAATAATTTTATTTAAATCGTCTCGTTCTTTTATAATATATTTCGACACTAGCTCGACAAAGATTTGATAATAATTATTATTTTAATAATGATGTTGTGGCAACCCTATCCCCCTCAGTGTATATGTACGCGTTCGCTTCCTTCCGTTATTAAAGTTTTTCTCCATATTAAACATTCCGGCCTTTCCAAAATACACATCGGTTAGAAAATATTGAAACTGGAAGATCTGCGACAAGAACAAGACGTATGGCCTTCGAAACGATCGTCGAATAATAACGATTGCCATTCAGCAAATCGAATAAATTATTCTCTCACATTTTATTTCTTTACCCAAAACCTTATATTGCCAAATAAATTCGAGAAACGAGTTTATTTGTTCATCAAATTTACAAGAAAAAAGGTGATAATAAATTGAAGAGGGAATCATGGACAAAATACTTATAAGTAAATTGTCGAGTTGTAGTAATGAAGATTGAAATATATGCTAATTTTATTGAGCAGTTGGTTTATTGAAGGCATTTGATATTAAATGGCCAATCAGACATCAATGAGTCAATTTTTGTGATAGGCCGTCAAATATTGAGAGTCCAAGCAATATAAATTTTTATTTTATGAACTACTTTTGAGTAAGAAGATTCCCCGATTAATCATATTATATCGACTAATTTTGAATATAAAAACTGCTTAGTGATAAAATAACACACATAATACAATCAATAATAATTTATTCTAATAACAAAAAATTTTTGGCACAGTAAAATGAGTAAAAGTGAACCTTTTATAATATAAAATCTGAATGCACATCTATATATGTAGTAATGAATATTCATAATACTAAAGCTTGCGACACGCGTTATTACAAAAATATGTTTCAAGCAAACACTTGACTTATCTAAACAGCACTTATTACTACAGTAGGCACTTGAAATTAGATATTATAGTTTTGTTTATAAATGCATAGAGATTCTAAAACATCAGATCTCTCGAAATAGAGGAAAGTATTTACTAACTAAATAAGTAAAATTATCTTAAGTAACAAACACACAATCATTGCACTGGTTTTGACTTGGTAACGATAAAAATTCATTGAATGATATACAAAATTAGGAATTAAGGCATTACACATTATTGTAAATTTGTGCTTATTTGTCTTCAATTGTGACCATATGTGTATTTAATATTATGGTTAAAATTCATCGTGTCTGACGAGAGCTTCGCCGAAATCGGTGGCTTGGGATCCGACAAACAAATCGTACTTGGCAAGAATTTCCTCTTTGGTCAACTTCTCATCAGCATCCGCATCTGCTTCATAGATCAAATGACGAACTTCAGCTTCAGCATGATCGAAATCGGGCGGGACAATCCAGGTCCTCACCTCGTCCAAATCCATAACTCCGTCTTTGTTAGCATCTCTACAAGACATGATATTTTAAGTATGCAGAATTGATTAAAAAAAAAAATTATGGAGGATTTATAAAGTTTACCTATAATTAGTAAACTGCTCTCTTTCATTGATTACCCATTCGGGTTCTTCATCTCCATCTTCATCAGGTCTGTACATGTCACCGATGTACTCGGCTAAAGATATTTTACCATCCTAATAGTAATATTTCTATTTAGTACAAATAATCTTTGAAAAGATACATATTATATCGAAGTCTGTTTAAATGAAAAGAAAGGTAAAGGACTGGGTGTGTTTAGCAAACAATAAAAGACACTACATGGAAAATTGACGGATATTCAGGAAGCAAAGGAAGCAATGTAAATATAGGTGCCACAACAGACTGTGTCAACTTCGAAAGATTTTAAAGTATTATTAAATTTACCTTGTCTTTATCAATATCTTCCATTGTTTCAATAACAACAATATCCCTCATTAACGGATGCTCTTCAGGATGAAGGAATGCTTTAAATTCAGTTTTGTTCAAAGTATCATCTCCATCTTCATCTGAAACATTATTTATATAAATACAATTTTTTTTTTAAAAGTTATATACTATAACTTACCAGCATGTTTCCAACGACGCCTATCACGGTTAAGCATTGCTACGTAAGAATATCCTTCGCCGCCATCAGTTTCTTTTTCTTTTTCGCTCATGTCATCCATAAAACCATAAACCGCCTTTCTATAGGTCTAAAAATAAAATATATTTAAAGAATCGTTAAACATATAGTAATATTCTAATAAACGATGGGATGATTTATTTATTTATATCAAAAAATCATACATTAATCAAAATAATTGATCTTATATTAATTATTTTTTTTTTTATAGTCAAAAGGATTACGTGATTTGAAAATAAATATTTACCTCCCAGACAATGGTTTCATTGTTTTCGGGATTGTGTTGCTTCCAATGACGATCTACATCATCATCAATATAACGTTTTTGTGTGTACCGAATCCAGTCTTTGAGCTCGACGACGGTGACAAAACCATCTGAATTATTATCAATTTTGTCTACTATCAATCTATAATCACAAAAAATTGATATATTTTTAATATTTTATAATTCCAATCAAATATATTACCCAAGACGTCTTTGACTCTCTTCAGGTGAGAGCTGATCGAATGCCTTTGCTTGATCTTCTCCGAGAAATGCTTCGTGATCATATTGAGGATTGTGGTGTTGATTTTGAAAATGCTCAGAATTGGAGAGATCATGATTCAGAATACGTTTGCTGTCTTCAGGTTTGGGCACACTAAGTGCGCCAACGATCACAAAGGCCAAGAAGAACAACGGATTCATCATTCACTGCAAAAAATGTATATCAAAGAATTAAAAAATGCAATTACGGAAGTATATTCATGCGGGTGGCAAAATAATTTAAATAAAACGCTGTTATCATTTACACACAATCGTTTTAATTCAACGTCTGTTGATAACAGTAAAAGGTCAGTGGAACTTACATCTTTATCGGGGACCTTAACGCTGGCATTATAGAATTTTCTAGAACTTTCTTAGTATGGTTTTTTTAAGACAAAACAAATCCAATAAAAAAAATTTACATTTATATACAAAATGCCGAGGGTATACTGCTAAAATGCATTAAGTCATATTTTGAGTTAGGGAAGCATTTTTATTACTTTATCTACTGCCAAAACGCACTTAGTCGTATCATCAATATTTCAGGAGAAAAAAATTTACATTTTTAGTTTCTGTTAGTTAGTTCTGGTAGTTAAAATAGAAGTATTTTATAATCGTGTTATATTTGGAAAGATGAAAGAAGGCATTGGCTTATACTACATTGTAAATTATACAAATATATACCATACATTTATAGTTCTGTTAAGATTTTTTTTTTCAAAACTATGAAATATGACTTGGTGCATTTTGCAATATACCCTCGATGTATTGTGTGTAAATCGTTAAAAACCAAATTTAAAAATTTGATAAAAAAAAGTGTTAAGATTTCCTCAATTGAAAAATATAAACGTTGAATTGATTTGTTTTTGTTATAATTGGTTAGTGTGAAATCATGAAATAATTGCAATAAATATTATTCAGGTCAAACTCCTACGAGATTCTCTAAGAAACGATGTGAGAGGAAGCTCGCAATTTATTACGATTCTTGGAGGAAGGATACGATTACTTAATTATTTGCGTATTCGGCTCATTCAAAGATATTATTAATCATTCGAGAAACACTCTGTAATTGATATTTTAATATTCAATCTAAATAAAATAAATCGGCATGATTGGTCCACATCATCCAGATTCCAGGCCACGTCATCTCTCTGGAGTAATGATTCCCTTTCCAAAGCAAAGCGGTTGTTTAACAGAATATTGTTAGTGATTCAATCAAAGATGATCTTGTAAACTGTGTCTGTTTCAATTCAGATTATACTTGTACTAAACTTACGCTTGCTTTACAACTTAAACAGTTGCTGAAGAGGAACACACTCGGCTCGGCTCTACTATGAAAACAGTTCGCATACTACTGTCGCTATATTGTGGCTACTAACGCCTACCAACATCATTAATACATACCCATCATTAAAAAGCCTGTCGTATTTGGTATTGTATTATTATTAGAACTTCACGGATAAGTTAAGTTAACATTGATAACACACTGTGTCTTCCTATTTATTAACTTAAAATATATTTTAAAGATGAAAATTTTTCGTGACGGATGTCTCCGTAGTAATGATGTTTTTTTTTATAAATATGGAAGCATACAATGTCAATTAATGAATAAAAATAATTCAATTTCTTATAATATATTTTATGTATATGTATAATTATAAAAACTTTTTAATAAACAGGCGCATTCTCAACCAGCTGTAAATCCGTTGTTACTTTACTGGGAACCCTTCATTTTACACTCCAATCAACCATTCATTGTTTTTCTTTTGATTCGTTTTACAAATTTGAATAAAAATTTCAATTGTGTATAGTTTGAAACACCTTGTGATTGTAGATATAACGCACAAGTTGTTTCAATCTGTATTCATCATATGATGATGGTGGCTCCTCTCAATTGTAAATAGCCAGAAGAAATATCCATCGGCAAGCTTTGTATGGTGGCGTATTCATCAGCGTTAGCATAGTGGAGCTTTGAATATGGATCGGTGTACGGAGCAATCAGACCTGAAATATCGGAATACTTTTTGTTCGGCTTGAATGACGGCGGAGCATTTATTGAATGATCTGCAATTCAAAATATTCTCTGTACTTATCATAATTCAACTGTACTGTATTTTATACGACTTACAAAAAATATGTCCAGAATTAGGAGAGGTTTTTTCATACTCCCTTTCAGCCGTTATTATCTGTTTCAAACTTTTAATATTACGTTTTTTAGATTTAATATTAACTCCCTTCTCAACCATTTTTACTACAAGAAAATTTAATAAATGTCAAACTGTTTGCTGGTGTTGCTATGGTGAAAATACATTAATATCAAGCATCTATTTTTTATTATTTTTTATATAATTCAGTCATTTTAAGTATAATTGACTGATTAAAGAACATATCAGTAAAATACATTGGATGAATTCTTCATAAGTGGGATTTAGACTTTATTTTTTTGTTATTTGAGGATCACATGCAATAAAATAAAATTTATATGAGTTTTAATGTAAAGTGTTTTATTGTTACTTTATGTGTCAATTCGTATGTTAAAAATTATAAAATGAAGTAATACATAAATAGGTGTAGTTGTTAGTGAAGAGAACATGGCAAGGTTGTGAGGGGCGAGGCTGACAGTGTCGGTGAAGGCGGCGGCAACAGGAGTAGCAGGAGTCGGCAATAACAATAATCAGTACAAGTGTGACCGCTGCTTCACTACCACTGGTTCACGACCACTGTCAGGTGCTCGCCTCGCCAGAACCACTACTGGACCATCATGACTCCAGGAGGCAGCGACTAGAACACAGGAACAGCAACAGGACCGCTTGGGACAATAAACAGTGTTCAGGAACAGTTAACAGGTATTGGGACTGTGACCTCATAACCTGGACGAGTACTGCTTTCATTACAACTGCTAACCAATATACACAATGACACAATATCATTAAACTAAATTAGGGACTCCAGGGGATACTGTATGCTCAAGTCATAGCATTTTTCAAATTTTAAAATCAATCTTATCTCTGCAAGCATATATCCGGTTTTAAATATTTACACTTCCTTTGATATTTTTTTTGTAGGCTTAACTGTTACACTCACACAGAGTACTTTTTTTTATTTATCAATATGACTCACCGTATTCTGGCTACAAGATTATCCACCAATTTTAATCTAAATAACCACAGACTCGTCATACATTTATCTTAACTGCAGTGAATCAACCTTTTGGATCGCTTGTTATTGAATATTTAATATCAATGATATGCAATGAAGATTGTTATCTTTTATTGTTGACGATTCATAAGTATATTATTGAAAAATAAAATATTTGTGTAGCTTTAGATTAACCACAGTTCAAATCAATCTGGGACACAGGTATACATATAGGCCAGGTTTCACAATATGAAAATCTGCTCAGGTCACATTTTATCAAACATTACACAATAAAAATTTGTCACCATTTTATGATAGAAAAAAAAACACTTGTTTGAAAAAACTTATGTAAAAACAGAATCTCGGATATTTTTAATTTAAAAAATAGGTTATAACAATCGTATTTATCACAATCATAAATGCGGACCGGTATACTTTTCATGAATTGTGACTAATAGAGTTTCTTATCTTGAATATGAGATGTTATCCAGTTCACCTTATCTATCTCGCAAGACTTTTGCCTTTATTGATTGGTAAGCGCTGAAAACTGACCACTTTATTAATCATTTGTGAAACTGTGATAAATAATATATGGATTATAATTATTTGTAGTGACACTTATAATTGTGATTGATGTAGATTAGTGAAAATATTGGTGATTCATTTCTATATTTGCATTCAGTAACTTTGTTTTCATGTATCAGGCCAATTAAAGGTTATACTATTTCAAAGTAATAATAATTTAATTAAATGATTTGTGAAAGACATCCAAATAAGAAGGAAAAATAACTGTAATATTCTAACGAAGAACACATCTTAATTTTTAATGAAGTGTAATGAAGAGAATCTATTATATTCCCATATTCGCAGTATGGTAATATACATGGCAGAACCTTCTCTGTATTTAAAAAAAACATTGAAAATATTATTCATTTAATATGAACTCTAATTGATACATTTTCGTCATTATCTCATATGTGCATATAAACTACAGTAGTACATTATAATTACAAGTGACATGTGACAGAAAACAAAATGATATCATAATGTTTGCGAACAGACAACTTTAAATATACACTTTTGTAATAATTTTTTTATGTAAATTAATTATGTTTTTATTTAATATTTACAGAGCAATTAAATCATGAATAGTCAACTGAAACACTGCCTCCACTGTGCTTTGCTGTTTTTTGTCATTTATTTCATTGAATACATATCGGGAGCCCTCAGACCTGAAGACCAACCTGACATTGACCCCTTCGAGGCTTATGGAAATCTAGGAACAGTCGTTCTCTACTTACTTCGTTTCTTTACATTGCTCACCCTCCCGCAAGTACTTTTCAACTTTGCCGGCTTGTTGTGCTATAATGCCTTTCCTGATAAAGTGCAATTAAAAGGTTCACCGTTGTTAGCTCCGTTTATATGCATTCGTATCGTGACTCGGGGGGATTTCCCCGATCTAGTCAAGACTAATGTCACCCGTAACATGAACACATGTACAAATGCTCATTTAAAAAATTTCCTCATCGAAGTGGTGACGGATAAACCTATTGGGCTTGTCCAGCATGCCAGGGTCAGGGAAATTGTCGTCCCTCCATCATATTCAACAAATAGTGGTGCTTTATTCAAAGCGAGAGCTCTTCAATATTGCTTGGAAGACTCGGTCAGCACTGACCTTGGAGATAATGATTGGATAGTTCACTTGGATGAGGAGACTTTATTAACCGAAAATGCAGTCAGAGGAATTCTCAATTTTGTTATGGATGGAAAACACCAATTTGGACAAGGATTAATTACTTATGCTAATGAAGATGTAGAAAACTGGTTGTTCACTCTGGCCGATAGCTTCAGAGTTGCAGACGATATGGGAAAATTGCGTCTGCAGTTCAACTTATTTCATAAACCCTTCTTCAGTTGGAAAGGATCATACGTTGTAACCCAGGTAAATATTAATATTATTTTATTATATATAATTTATTTTTTACTGATAATTATTTAAATTGCAGGTTATTGCCGAAAAAAGAGTATCGTTTGATAACGGATTGGATGGATCCGTCGCTGAAGATTGCTTTTTTGCGATGAAGGCTTATCAAGAAGGCTACACCTTCAACTTTGTTGAGGGTGAAATGTGGGAAAAGTCACCTTTTACCCTTTGGGATTTCATTCAGCAAAGAAAACGGTGGCTCCAAGGTATTCTGCTCGTAGTGCACTCTGCTAGCGTATCCTTCAAGTACAAAGTACTTTTGGCCATTTCGTGCTACTCATGGGTAACCTTACCGCTGTCTACCAGCAATGTCATCCTTGCTGTTTTATGCCCGATCCCGTGTCCGATGTTATTTGACTTGGTGTGTGCCTTCATCGGTGCTGTCAACATGTACATGTATATATTTGGGGTGCTTAAATCATTCTCATTGTACAGATTCGGATTTGTTAGGTTTATTTTATGCATCTGCGGAGCACTTCTGACAATACCTCTTAATGTGATAATCGAGAATGTCGCTGTGATTTGGGGTATAGTCGGCAAGAAGCACAAGTTCTATGTAGTTAACAAAGATAACAGACCACCAATAACTGTTTAAGCTTTATAAATAGTCCCTTTGCACACACATGTGTAAAAACACTCGTCACGTTTACACTGGAAAGTGTATCTTTAAGGAGAAAGAAAAATAAAACATTTTATACCGTTTATTTTTCTGCAATACTTCATAATATTGAGCCATGCATATTTTTTTTAACCGTTTTCAATACTTGTACTCTTGCACAAAGTTTCTTTTTTTATTATAAGTTTTGCTGTGATCTAGACATGTAAATCACTCAAACTGTTTTAAGAAAAGCATGTATTTATTTTTTGATAACCGAGGTGCATGAACGCACTAAAATTATTATTTTTTCTCTGATAATCCCGATTTTTGGCAACGCTGCTAAATATATGGATGTGAGTAATTTAATATAACCAGTGTATTACTGTCTTAAGATTATATTAGGAATTCTGTTGATAAACGAACAAAAATTGTGTCATTGAGGTATAAATTGTAAATAATTAAAATTTCACACTGCTTCATCTCATCGTTGGATACAAAGCAAAATATATTTTTGTCATATACATATCCAATATAATTTTCACAGCTTTAAGTTTCTTCTTCGTTAGTAAATCACTCACAGTATTAAGAGTATTCTTTTTTTTGTTTAAATTTAAGGCAATCATCATCATTATATTTTCCATGAATGAATTATATTTTCTTAAATATCCTAATAGCACATTCGCTCCAGCATATTTTTATCGACTATTAAATAATAATGTTAAGTACCTAAACCAATAATTATACATATTGGAAGGTGATACCAGTTTTGTGACGATTGGTGATTTTCTTTTTATATATGATCGTATTTTAGTAGTTTTAAAGCGGACACCGTTTTTATCATTATAATGTAGCTTTTTTTGTAGTTTCTGTAGTACCTATGTCACTAGAACAAATTTTTATATGGTGATATAGTGAAAAAGCCCTCCATCAACCTCAAATAGCTCGATATTTGTTAATGTACTTATAGATTATGAACATTGACGATACCTGATCTACAATAATGTGTTTTTAAATTATTACAGTTATCGAATTTTCTTTGACCGTTTGCGTTTAACATAAATACTTTTGCAATTTTATAAAAAAATGTGACCAATGTTTTGAGAATTGTGGACTTATACATATATATATATTGCCTTTAACTAAAACTATAATGGAAAACGCGTATTTGTACATAAAAATTTATCATTTTTTTAAACTGGAGTAAAAACAAAATACAAACATTTTTGGATTTGATGGTCGAAGGAAGAAATTTCACAAAGAGAGGTTCCAAATATTCGTAGAAGACACATAAGTGCTTTTTTACTGTAGCGGCTTTTCAATAAGTTTCCTGAATTAATTGCTTATTGGTTTACGTTTAGCCGTTGTTTTAGTGAGATTTGTTTGATTACTTTTATTCAATTTTGAAGATCTGATGCGAGTTAATTTATGTCTGAACTGAAAAATTGTCAAACTGTTACCGCCGATAAGAATACCAGACAACTGGATGTATAAATGTCAAGATGGCGGACCTAGTGGATGAGTCTGAGTGAGACAATTGGTGTTGCTTCTATCAAACTCACCTGCTTAGTCTGCCATCTTGATATTTATCATCCACTTATCCAGCCTTCTAATATCGGTGTTGTCGGTCAAGCTCGTTTCACTAAAATATTCTGCATAAATAATATTTTAATAAGATGCCGCTACAATTTTTGAAACCCCTTATTTAAATGACATCATTGTTATGTAATTCGAAATTCACGATTACTCGTTTCGAAATGTGTTCATTATAATGTAATTAATAAAATGCCTTGCTACTTTTGTGACATGAAACACATGTCTTAAGTGTAAATATTGATGTGTCTCTTACTTCATTGTCACGTTGAGCTTCATTCCAATTTTATGTATAAGGCGGCGGCGTAAAAGTGCGCGGCCACAATTAAATTGCGGTCGGCGACAACGATGATGGCTTTGTGTAATTGTATTCTAATTTAAAATTATTACATATAATGCACTTAAAATGTGAGTCTGATATTTTATTTATTCAAACCAAAGATTAATTATTGTTCATAATAGCATATATTATGTTTATGCCGATTGCATTATTTAAATATCACCAAAGAACAATTGAGAGAAATCGCAAAATTGATTTGTTCCTCTAGTGTTACGGTATTATTCTTTTAAATACAACATTCATCTTAAATATTCTATAGATTTTTTTCAGAGCTAATGTAAAATTAAATTCGTCTCCTTAACTTGAGAGAGAGGAGCTATTATATATATATATATATCTTTTTTGTTATTGGATAATTGTGTTGTTTGA
Organism: Agraylea sexmaculata; assembly: GCA_022606485.1. Classification (NCBI taxonomy): domain Eukaryota; kingdom Metazoa; phylum Arthropoda; class Insecta; order Trichoptera; family Hydroptilidae; genus Agraylea; species Agraylea sexmaculata. The sequence continues at coordinate 22,201 of JAGTTH010002190.1, forward strand.
AAAAGTGGCATTGAAATATTCCTACCTCCGGTTACCAGTTTTCCGTGGATATGAAATATATTGTGTAAATTTTTATTTTTAGTTATGATGATTAACTTGTTTACCATCGCCATATAATTCACGGTAACAAGTCGACTTTGTATTGATTGCACTGATGTATGAATTTAGTTTTTAAGAATATATTATTACTGGCAAGTGTTTAAAGTTTCATTTGCTGAACATGTTCATAAATTAAATCAAAATAAATACAAGAGCAATAAGAACGAACTAATTTGTAATATTGTTAACGGTGACATATATAAATAGTTGAAAAATATAATATATTCTCGTCGTTGGTCGTATTTCAAAAAATTTATCCATATAACATTCGCTTGTATGAAACAACGACGATGTATATTTCTGAATAATTGTATGACAATTCACTTATGTTAAGTGAAGCAATATTATTATTATGTAATTGCGGCGGGGATTGTGCGTAACAAATTATATTTCAACTTCTGCGGAGTGAACTAGTGATAAAAGTATGAAAATATTTGGAAACTAGTCAATATAAATTAATAATGTATATATATATAGTGTAATTTGTTATGCATCTGTAATATTATTATGCAGCTAGTTCAAAAGATTGTTTTTGACGGCAATACTCTGTCATTTCTTTTTATTGTGTACGTTGTGAAATTGTCATTTTGAAGGTTGTTAAAATGTGCAGTCCGCCTTTGATTTGATGGTAAATGTGATCGTTTCGAGTAAATATATTGTGTGTCAGGCCTGCGGTTGCTCAATCGTGTCCCGGGTTCACGCTTCTTAAATAAATAGTGCGAGAACAACACCCGATTATTTTTATTAATGTATAATTGCTGATTTGTCTATGTGATGTATTCCGAAATAAGTGACCCGGTTTTAGATGTTTAGAAGCCTCCCATTTTCCCAAGTGGTCTCCCGCTTTATTTTGTTACCGGTGATGATGATTTCTAGTTGTTATTATGGTTACATGTATCGTGGGAAATTATAATTTAATACATAATTGTTTTGGCTCAAAGATCTCCCATTATTATATTATCATTTATTTTTTTATCTGTGAAAGTGAATAATAAAATAATAAAAAAAATTACATTAGTTTTATTTTACTAATTTACTCCACATTATTATACACAATGTTTCCAAATAGCTTAAGTATAATAAATAATTTGTTTTGGGAATGCAATTTTTTTATTATTAATTAAATTAGATAAGCACTCAATTGGATGTATAAAGAGGTGAGTAAAGGAACTCTACTAGTAGATATTTATACTAAATAAAAATAAAGCTTAATAGCTCGGGGGATAAGAAGCGTGGCTACAAATACTGTGGTCATGGGTTCAAATCAAAAATTCAAAAAAGTAAAAAATATGATAATTTTATCGGTTATTACGGCTGGGAGATTGGGAATAATATTATTAAAAAATCTCGATCGATCGTCTTGGTCCAAGTTTACTCTGATTTCCTATATTGTAAGGTAAAAACTGATTATTAAGTCGGTGACCTGTGTAACTAGTAATAGTTAAGATCACCGACAGACAATAAGGGTAAATACTAAAAGTGTACCCTTTACGAAATCATTCAATTATTATTTACAATAAATTTAAGTAAAATATTCAATATAAACAAGTAAAATAGTCAATTTATAGAAGATTATTCAAAGCCACTTTAAGGAGGTAAAACGGGTAAGTAGTCATTGCAGAAAATTGGTTTCACCCTTGTCGTTTATACTGTGACATACGTACAAATCGTTTTTCAATTTCGTCAAAGGGGTCGAATTAAATTGAAATATTTATTTATTTGGTGATGCGATTAGAAGCTTTCAGTTGGCCACTTTGAATATGTGAGGGTCACTGATTAATCCATTATCGGATCACACAAACCGAGAGAGGGTATCCCTTGCGATGGCCGACATTCTGAAATAAATTGATTGCCTCATATTATACAAACACGACAAAGTGTTTTCAGCATTCCACTGAATCTATCCTGAAATTACAAGAACGTGATATTGCATATATACATATATAGAGAAAAAGAAATATCGATGCTTACATTGACACTTGAATCTGATTGACATAATACAGAGTGGTATTTTAATTTAATTGTTGAGCATATTGAAAAAAATATTATACTGCTTTCAATACCGTTACAGGTTTACAGGTTACAAGTATTATAAAAAAATAAAATTCAGATCTTTCTATTTTGTATTATTCTTAGTAGCGGATAGAAATATGATTGCTAAACAAAAATACAGGTGACCTAGATTGTGAAATAAGTTAATTAAATTATTATTTATTTTAACCACCCCCCAAATATTCTTAGTTGGTTTATTATACAATTTCTTTATTAAATATTAAGTATTGTTTTGACGCAATATAAGATGTTACAATATTAATAGTTTATAGACTTACTTATTTTAATACGGAGTACAATAAATTAGTAATAAAATACGTAATACATCATCAGATAGTTTATGGGAAAAAAATAGAAAAAACTACAAGTAGAACAATTCTCAGATAGTTCAAGTTCACTTTGTATACAGGAACTAATTGAGAATATTTTAAGGGCGCTTGAGTATTGCGAAAATGTAATATAATAAATGGAATAACAACGACTTATTATTATTATTTTACACCTTGGCAAAATTGTCTACCTATTTTTTCATCATTAATATTGAATGGCATTAGCCCGGCCAAACAGAACTCAATTTTCCGGCGAACTGCGCGCGCACTGGAGTTTCATATATTTCCATGGACGTTCGCGGAATCTAGGGGGAAGGCAAAATATCGCCTTTTTTAAATTGATCAAGCTAGGGGAGAAGGGAGATTGTTGTTGATACGGTCAGCGATCTTAGGAGTTATGACAACATGCTTGTTTATTGTTTATTCTTTTGAACTTGACTTTGAAAATGAATTTTGCTTTTGTTATCCTATGATGACATCATAGTATATAAAAAAACATACACTGTCATATTAAAAAAAATTATACGAAAAAAATCTTAGGTCCCCTTTAGTATATTTTTTTAATGATCGTACTGGCATTATATAATTATGATTAAAAGATTTTAGTGTCAATTAAAAACATGTTGTATATATAAGCTCATTGGAAAGGCGTCACGTTATTTATTTATTTTATCAATCCAGGGGGTTGCTGCGAACGGTTTTGTTTGTACAGGAATTTAGGCTCGAAGATTGCGGTTTATGAATGTGGCTTTCGAAAGCAGTTTATTGATATTATTGTCCCCGATGATTTGAGGCACTCATCGTAACAAATATCACGCTGGCACGGAAAGAAGGTCTCGATGGGCCACTCGATAACATAATGAGATTAAAATGTGTACTAACACAAATCCACAGCTCTTACGTGCGGACAGAAGCCTTACATTAGCAGGAGGTCTTTTGCCTTATCGGCCGTCCCACTGGCCTGTTCATACTTAATTTAATAAATTTTTTAATCCTTAACCGAGGACACTGCTCGCCGCAGCTCATCAGTTCGCTGCAAACCGCCACCGCGTTTACTATTAATTATTGTAGAGTGAGTGAGAGGTTAATTAGTGATGGCGGCGCCTGAAGTTGACAACCATCAGGAAGTTGATCCTAAGGAAACCAACGGGGAGACCATCTCTGTTGGAGATAACGACGAAGAAGAAGACGACAAGCAGTGAGTGCTTTCATCTTTTAATAATAACCACAACTACTCGAGGTCGCCAATAGAGCGGCGCTGACAAGCTTCAATAGTCGACCTTTGTGGGATCCAGAAAATATTAAATTTATAGACTAAGTCTCTTACTTATTTTAATACGGAGTACAATCAATGGGTAATTAAAATTATTAATACATCATCGGATAGTTTATTGGAAAAAAATACAAAAACCCACTTGTAGAACTACTAAAATATATTTAATGCATAATGAATAATAATAAAAAACATATATTTTATACTATTTCCTAATTAAATATAATTTACATGTAATGTTTTGATACATTATGATTAGATGTTATAATATCTAGTTTATATACTAAATCTCTTACTTATTTTAATACGGTTCTTTATACATTTATTTAAAATCACAAGCAATTAGTAATTAAAATAATTGAGGAAAAATGCAAAAACCCACTTGTAGAACTACTAAAATATAATTACTGTGAAGACAGACAAAATTATATGATACAGAGTTTTTTTGTGATATGTCCCTTAAACATTTCAATGGTGATTTAAAGTTTCGCTTTAATTTGATTTTGTTTATATTTGGAGATATTCACCCTTGATTCAATTCTCAATAGATATTGTATCATGGGATATTAAATAAACATAGACGTAGAAATTATAAAAATTAAGTTTATCTCAATATTATTCTCTCTAGGATACACATTCACAATATATATGAATATTCCTATAACTAGTAGATTATTTTTTATCATTGTAGGACTTAAGTGGGACCAATCAAACATGTTTACGGAATTTTAGCTGACGTTGTTAAGACAAATATAGTATTTGGGTATAATTATATAGCGACGTTGTTTACTATCGATTAATATGTTGTGGGTTGAGCGCACAATATGTACGGATTATAGTATTTAAAAAAACACTATTTTCAGTTCTTGATAGTGAAAATCACAGGAATGAAATGTAAATTATTAATAATTCTTTTTGTAGATTAAACATTGACGCGAAGCTGGGTTGTCGCGTGCATTTCGCTGAAGTCATGTGAGTTATATTTTATTCATAGTCACAATGGAAAACAAATTTCATTATTAAATAAATTAAGCTGCCCACACCTGTTTCGAAAACGTGCAGTTTGCTTTGTTGAAATATTCAGAAATTTAAACCAAAAACATAGAGTGTAATAATTGTATTTTTTTTTAAATAACTTCAACCTATAAACAAATACAGATTTAAAGACAGTTTTTAATGTAAGCAATGAACTTTCATTCAATATGTTCTTCATATATTCGAACGTGATATTCACTACTAAATCCGCATATTATATATATACTTCACATATACGTGGGCTGTGACCACCTGCAACACTCTTATCTCAAAAATCCGTCATTCGAGAGCAACAAGATTTTTTCTTACAAAAACATCCTCATGATCATGTAAATTGTTTACATAGTGACATATTATTAGTCCTTGAATATATCAAGCAAATTTTATTAACCCTATTAAGTGAAAGACGACGAAGATCGACAAGTGACAGATAAACAGTACGAGCGGTAAAAGCAGCGGCTGTAATACGAAACCTTTGGTGAAAAATTCATGTATTTTACGTATTTTCAAGGATTATTTATTTAATAATTAAAACAACCAATAAAGTTAATTGGGCTGAAATTTAAATTTAGTAATTATAAATAAATTCTTTACAATTTTTTACAATACAAATTTTTACAGCAGTTTATTATTATAATTTTACGATACACTGCCAACTTGTAAATATAATTTAACTGCATATTGTTTATAATGCAATAGGTTTTAAAAATATGCAAATATTTTCCTTTGAAATTTATTTATTAGTTTTATACACAAATCCGTCAGTTTTTTACAAACACTTGTTGGTGAGATTATTCTTGTTTTTTTTATTATACCCTCATTGAATGTTTTGATACAAAATAAATTAATTTAGTGGGGGATGTCATTGTGGATTGTAAAATGGGTGAATGCAAGCTAAAGCGATTTTCAAAGAATAAACTTATTTTGAAGACCCCGTTTTCGTAAAACTCGTTTAGGCAAAGTTTGTTTGAAAAATATATGACGTCATCGACGACGGTTTCCTTGTTATCAAAGTAATTTCTGATTAAAAACAATATTTCCATGCTTGTGATTTATTATTCTTATATAAAATTAAAGACATTGTTTATGGCCACTCAATGCACGATTGTGATATCATGAAATGCAAATATTGGGGTTTCATTTTATTACAATGTATTTATTTTATACAACACATTTTGTGAATTTTTCAGGACGACGTCAATTTCCGTGAAAATTATCGCTTTTTAATTATTTAACATAGATGATTAATTGTTGACGGGGATAATATATTTTTACGCATTATAAACGATTTGGGAAAGCAATTTTATTAGGCAATTAAGAAATATTTAATCTAAAAAAGCAGTTCGATTTACGGGAAGCTTAGGTTTTCACTATTCATAAGCACTATTTGAACCCATAACCACAGTAATTTTGAGGAATTAAATCATATTGGTTCTCTAATTAATCTTTGCAGGTACTTTAATTATTATATTATAGAATTGGTCATTAATTATTATTAAAAAAAATTGAAAGTCACAATATAAGAGTTGTAGGAATTAGAATCAATTTTATAAATTATTACATATAACTAATATTTCATTTTAATATAAAAAAACGGTGAGAAAAATAAAAACCCATTTTCAAAAGAAACAACAATAAAAATCTTCACTAGCAAAAAAATTACAAAATATAATGCTTAAAACTAATGTGTACATAATAAACAAACCTCGGCCAAGAGGGTGAAAAAACAGACTGCCAATTCCTCACAACTGTACGGTATTTTATATTTGAAATATTAAGATTTTTTTTTATAGTTTGTCCCGTGAATATAATAATTAAATAATAATTAAATCATAAGTCTAGATGCAAATCATAAAAAATAAATTAATACAATAATCAAATAATAAAGTAATATTATCAAGGTAATCATTGCAGAGCTCGAATACTTCAAAGTACTTCATTACACGCACTTGGACTGGGTCTGTTTATGACTATATGACTTTATTCAATAATAAATTGTTGTTCATACGTATAATATGTTTTTTTCTATTAAGTGTCCACCAACCAATCAATATTCAATAAAATAGACAAAGAATATTATCACAAATATGTACCTATATTGTGAATAGTTTTAAATTAAAATTAAATAAGCGATTAGCAATTAAATCTTGCGGTGATAATATTAAATGTGTGTAATAACAATTCCATAGTAAAATAATTCTACGAATAAATTCATATGTTCAACGTACTTAATATGAATTAAATGACACGTAACGTATTTCAACCGTCAATCCACGTCACGTTTAATTGAAAACAAAACGAATGTTTCATTTAAAACCGTACAATATTTCCAATTAATAATTGAAATCGTGTCCATACAATATATTTGGAGCATGAATCGATTATCTTGGCTCAGACTGAAGTATGTATATGAACATTACTTACCTTTGACAATGACCTTAACTAATAATAGATGAGCTTATAACCAGGTGCTCCTGAACTATGCGTAATACATATTATTTACCTTCTTCAGGTGGAAATTCTTTCAGAACTTAAAGAGAAATTTTGCGACTCTCGAACAAGGTAAGTTTTTGGGCAACGCGCCAAAATTCACCAAACAAGGTTAGCATTTTCATATATAATACACTTTGTATTTAACTATTATATTTCAAGTGTATTCGTTTCTTAAAATAGAGTTTATTTTCGGTTTGTATTGGGAAAATTTATTTGTGTCTGTATTTTCTTAATAAACCGATATTTTTTTGTATTAAAATAGATATATTATATTTATTGATGAAAATAGGTTTTTATATTATTAATGTAAAATATAATTAAACAATACTGCATACATTGTACAAATTTGAGGTTTTCTTAAATTCTCGTACCTAATTCCTAGGATAATTATTAAATATGTAGATAGAAATACAGCATTTTGCATGTAGAAAGTCTTCTTAGAATTTAGTAACTCAATTATTCTGGTCTCAAAAATTAGTTTTAAAAAATATAAAGAATGAAGACATATTATTAAAATTCAGTTGAATGTGTAGATTTTCATGAATATAACAAATTATTTTAATTAAAAAAGTTCACAAAATGGCTTTTATCGACTACAGTATTCACTTTCTATGAACTAGTAAAACTACCACAGTAGTTTATAGAAAATATTTATCATTTAAGCAGTTTAATGATTTGTGTTTTAATTTAGTGCATGAATTTTCATATTAATTAACGACATGTATTTCAATACTTTCATTAAAATAATAAAGATAATTTTAACTAACTTGTTTCTTTGAATTACTAAGTAATTATTTACTTATTAGGATATTTTAGACACATCAAAGTTGTTGCTTTTTCCATTTTCGTATGAATAAAAATTATCAGAGGTATTTACTTTAATTTTATCACCCGGACAATCTATTAGTAACATATCTTTTTATTAAATTACACTTGTCAATTATTATTATAATAATATTATCTAGGTTCTTTGGTTCGATTTCTTTATCTTATATATTTTTATTGTTATATTATTGCCTTGAAGAAATCTTGAGAAAGTTTCTACAAATTCGATAATTTTAATAATTCAGTATATGGCACCTTTAATAGGAAATATATATATTTTGTACAGATAAATATTTAGGATAAAATACCAATAAAACAAACCATTAAATTATATGCGCCCAAGGGGCGTTTTGAGAAGATTTTTTTTTTACACAAAACAAGTGTTAATTCATTGTCTGTCGATGATGTGAACTATTACTAGTTACACAGGTCACCGACTTAATAATCAGTATTTACCTTACAATACAGGAAATCAGAGTAAACCTGGATCAAGACGATCGATCGGGATTTTATTAATATTATTTCCAATCTCCCAGTCGTAATAACCGATAAAATTATCATATTTTTTTACTTAAACGGTATTTGAACCCAAGTACCACAGTATTTGTAGCCACGCTTCTTATCCCCTGAGACCACAGTATTTGTAACGAGTTCCTTTAAATTAACCTTTTTTATACATCCAATTGAGTGCTTATCTAATTTAATTAATAATAAAAAAATTGCATTCTCAAAACAAATTATTAATTATTCTAAAGCTATTTGGAAACATTGTGTATAATAATGTGGAGTAAACTAGTAAAATAAAACTATTTCAGAAAAAAAATGATAATATAATAATGGGAGATCGTGTTTACATTATAATTTCCCTCGATACATGTAACCATTTTATTAAAATTATTCCCGATCTCCCAGTCGTATTATCGATTAAATCAATTTTTTTATAATATGATTTTTTAAATAGTTAGAGTTGCTGATGATATGATATTCGTTAGTATAATTTAGCAGCCCCTGGGTCCGAGTAATATGGCTGTTCATCTTGTAAATCATGTAGACAAAGTTTGATGATGTTTTATTGCGATGTGTATAACTCTTGTCGGAATGATCGGCTGTAACACACGGTTAATTAGTTATTAGCTTGCTTACGAGAATTTAATACCGCGACGCCTTGCGCAATTATACCAACCACCCTTGCACCCCCTGTTTCATTAACAAAGACCCTCTTGTAACAACACACGGCTTATGTTATTATCCAAGGCTTATTCAATTTAAATTAATACCGTAAATTAATCTATTTGATATTTATACAACCTCACTCTGGAATTTTATATATATATGAGATTGATAATGGAATTTTCCCTTTTAAGGGATTGGCCTTCCACCTTGGCCTTTACGAATAAATAATTTATATTGTTTAAAGAGATTACATGCATGTTGTATTAAGATTAGTTTGCTATATTATATGAACCAAGTGACTCCGGTGCCGTGAAGTATCCCGGGGTCTTCACTTACGATCCGTTACACTAACCACTGGTGGCAAGGCGGCCTCAGGAATTTTTATAATATAATTAAACAAACAATGGGAGAAATATTTATAATAAAGATGGTATGTATATATATACATATTAATATAGCATCATAGAAGTATGTCAAAGAATATATATATATAATATTTATATATTAATGCCATTATATATATATATATATATATAAACATATAATATATATATATATATATATATATATATATATATATACGAGTGGAAAACAATTTTGCAAACCTATACCGTGGTACCTCGACATACGAATGCCCTGACATACGAATGCTTTGAGATACGACGAATAGTATTCGAGAATTACGACGAAAATTTGAGATACGAATTTGTATGCGCGATAATTTTATAGATGATCGCTAATTTTTATGGAAGGTTAGGTTAGAAGGTTACTGGAATTACCCGCCAGAATTGTGTATATGTAAAAATCAATTAATATTTATTATGTGCGTTATTACTAGTTTATTTATGTTAACCTCAAATTATCCACCTCCCAATTATCCATTGCCGATTTTACAAAATGTACATAAATGTTTTTTTAAATTCAAAAACACGTGGTTCGGTAGGAAAACCATTTTTTGCTAGGACTTTTTGAGTGGCTGGAACGGATTAATGGCAGTTTGTATGGGAAAAATTGCTTTGAGATACGATTGTTTTGACATACGACGATGATCCCGGAACAAATAGAGATCGTATCTTGAGGTACCACTTTATTATGAAATATTTCTCCCTCGATTTGTGTTTAATCGTATCGATAAAAATTCCTGAGGCCGCCTTGTGGCCCAGTGGTTAGTGTAACGGATTCGTGAGTGAAGACTCCCGGGTTCGATTCACGGCACCGGAGTCACTTGGTAGATCTAGCTTAGCAAACTAGATCTTAAGTACTCATTGCTGTGTGGTGGCCTGGGAAACCATCTCTATTATATTCTCCCGTAAAGGCCAAGGTGGCCTGGCCAATCCCTTATAAAGGGACTCCCGCCAATAGGGAAGGCGTCACGGTATCGATAAAAATTCCAGACAACTGGTTGTATAAATATCAAGATAGCGGACCAAGCGGGCGAGTCTGAGTGAGACGATTAGTGTTGCCTCTGTTATACTCATATGCTTGGTCCGCAATCTTGATGTTAATCATCAACTTGTCCGGTCTTCTAATATCTGTGGTGTCTGTTCTTCTAATCAGAGACATGTCTACAGACTCACCTGTCGCACATTTGCAGGTAAATTATCATCCAGGAGACACAATCAGTGTGTGTGAGTACTAAGAGGGTAGTTGTGAATGAAACAGAAGTATGCCGAGGGAGGCTGTACCTGGTGCGCATAGGCGTCGCGACGCTTTAACTCTCAGTCAGCACCGAACACTCGGCCATTCAACACGTGTTAAACAGCCGCATACATCACCGACACCGAGTTATACACATCGACAATAAAACATCATCACAACTTTGTCTAACATGTGATTACAAGTGACCACAGCCATATTACTCGGACCCTCACTGCTGCTAATATTATACTAAACGAATATCATGGTATGTACTACTTTTAAACATATTTCAATCAACACGTACATTTTCGAAAAAACGAAACAGCTTTAAAAAAAACCACCAGAATTAATTTCATTTAACCGGCGTAATAACTTGCGTGGCTACAAATACTGTGGTCAATGGTTTAAATCCAGCACGAGTAAAAAAAAAAAAAATTCTTTCCGGTATCCAAAATGATTTATTCAAGTCCTTTACATTTTATGCCCGTAAATATAACATTTTCATTCTATAAAACTATATCAAATATTTTCTTTTCAATGTCAAATTATTATTTAGACATTAAAAAGTGCATTAGTATTAAAAAAAGATTTAAAAATTTATTTATATAAAGTGTATTAAATAATATTATAAGTGCCTGATAAATCAGAGAATTAGGCGCGTAGCTACAATTACTGTAAAAATCATGGGTTCAAATAAGATTTTGAAAGATAAAAAAAAGATTCGATCAGTATTACGACTGTGAGATCGGGAATAATATTAATAAAATCTTGATCGATCGTCTTGATCCAGGTTTACTCTGATTTCCTGTATTGTAAGGTAAATACTGATTATTAAGTCGGTGACCTGTGTAACTAGTAATAGTTAAAATCATCGACAGACAATGAATTAACACTTGTTTTGTGTAAAAAAAAAATCTTCTCAAAACGCCCCTTGGGCGCATATAATTTAATGGTTTGTTTTATTGGTATTTTATCCTAAATATTTATCTGTACAAAATATATATATTTCCTATTAAAGGTGCCATATACTGAATTATTAAAATTATCGAATTTGTAGAAACTTTCTCAAGATTTCTTCAAGGCAATAATATAACAATAAAAATATATAAGATAAAGAAATCGAACCAAAGAACCTAGATAATATTATTATAATAATAATTGACAAGTGTAATTTAATAAAAATATATCTTACTAATAGATTGTCCGGGTGATAAAATTAAAGTAAATACCTCTGATAATTTTTATTCATACGAAAATGGAAAAAGTAACAACGTTGATGTGTCTAAAAAATCCTAATAAGTAAATAATTACTTAGTAATTCAAAGAAACAAGTTAGTTAAAATTATCTTTATTATTTTAATGAAAGTATTGAAATAGATGTCGTTAATTAATATGAAAATTCATGCACTAAATTAAAACACAAAATAATCATTAAACTGCTTAAATGATAAATATTTTCTGTAAACTACTGTAGTAGTTTTACTAGTTCATAGAAAGTGAATACTGTAGTCGATAAAAGCCATTTTGTGAACTTTTTTAATTAAAATAATTTGTTATATTCATGAAAATCTACACATTCAACTGAATTTTAATAATATGTCTTCATTCTTTATATTTTTTAAAACTAATTTTTGAGACCAGAATAATTGAGTTACTAAATTCTAAGAAGACTTTCTACATGCAAAATGCTGTATTTCTATCTACATATTTAATAATTATCCTAGGAATTAGGTACGAGAATTTAAGAAAACCTCAAATTTGTACAATGTATGCAATATTGTTTAATTATATTATACATTAATAATATAAAAACCTATTTTCATCAATAAATATAATATATCTATTTTAATACAAAAAATATCGGTTTATTAAGAAAATACAGACACAAATAAATTTTCCCAATACAAACCGAAAATAAACTCTATTTTAAGAAACGAATACACTTGAAATATAATAGTTAAATACAAAGTGTATTATATTGTTGTTGTGTATAAAAAACCTTCTAAATAGTCCCTTAGACGCATATAATTGATGATAAAGTATCTTTCTTGGTAGAACTCTACAATTTATTAAGAAAAATTAAAGTTATACTATAAATGACAAAAAATCTGAGGCTAAGGCTTGTCATATTCAGAGAATAATTAGTGTTTTTCATTTATGGTATTTTAAATATTTTGCACAAGTTACGTTTAAGTTAAAAACTAGTTTCTTAGAACCCATTATTGAAAAATTGGGCTTAAGAATATTGTCTGACAAAAGTATTGCCTTTTAAATAAAATCAACAAAAAAGTGTTTTAACGAATATAATGTAATAAATGTGTAATTTTGTCTCAAATAGGTATGTATATAATAAATAGTGGTCCAAAAATTATTCGACTGGATATTTTACATTGTTAGATATCGACAATTCACCTTAGGTTGAAAATATGGGAAAAAATGTATGAAAAAGCCCAATTAACTGACACACACACACACATATATATATATATATATATATATATATAGCAGCAGTATATATATATATATATATATATATATATATATATATATATATATATATATATATATATATATATATATATGCGTATTTGACCTATTTATAGGTGATTCAAAATACTGGCTTTTATCGATGGGTAATTAACACAAAAACTTATCATCTACTTAAAAACTACAAGAAGAGAAAAAAAACTAATTTTCGCGTGTCTTTATTGTGATTTAATATGACTGAAATTAGAGTTAAATATATATAAAACTAGAGTGTAATTGGTTAAGATCATTAAGAGTAAAACTGCATATTTAAATCAAATTATGGATTTTTTTGTAGCTGCTGTTAATCACACATCGAACTACAATATAATAAATATTTATTTAATGAATTGTTTTCAATTAATGAACAGACGAGTTCATCGTTCTTCAAAAAGGTAGATGAACCATTTTGAGTACCTAGGAATCCACTCGTCTCCACAAATAACTAATTCAAAGTTCGCCTTACTCCATTGTTGGCACTATTATTATAAAGGGCAGCTGTGGTTTTATGAAAACAACACGTTAAAAAATAAACATTGATTGCCAATTATTAGTTATACAAACAAAAACAGTATATATTTTAAAAGGTGGGTAGGCTTTATGTAAATGTATGTTAGTATTCAGAATTCAAATTAGACATATTATACCAAAAAGGGTTGAGATCATTGCAAGACCTTTCCATATAAAATGAAGCTTCATTACACATAAACTAATCGAATTCAACAATTTATATTAGCTTGGGCGAATCCGCTTTATACCTTTGAACCGATGTAAAGCTTAATTTGAAAATGAGGCACTTTATTATATTTTTATTATAATTTTGGTGTGTATTGTATATAAATATATTGAAAGGTCTTCAAGCGAATAAGATTCAAACCATCTGTCGCGTGGAAATATTTTCAGAGCAAAACGGAAAACATCAGACAGTTTTGTAACTTTCAATGCAGAATCCTTTAAAATACATTTCTATTATATCGAAATAAGTACAAAATAAATCATCAAAATGCATTGAGGTTGACCGAAATGTAAGAAATATGTTTGTTTTTTTTATTTTTATATATTTATTATAGAAAAGCTTAGGTTTAATATTTATTTTTATGCTAATGATGATGATAAATATTAATAATAATTACCAAATCGCTATGATGAAAAAGGGTAAAGAAAACATGTATGAAAATGTATTACAAGTAAAAATATACATATTTGATAAAGTGAAGTAAAGTATATTTTTGATAAGACGGTCAATCGATCTTTGAATCAAGATACAAATTTACTGTTTACTTTCAGTGAGTTTGTATCACGCTATTATATTTAGGTATACAATCACGAAAAAGTCACATAAAAAATAGATCCCATAGTTCAGATTAGAACATGTTAACCCTTATGATTTATTATATATTATATGAGAAGAATATAATTTCACTAAAATATATTTTCACTAAAAATACTACTAAAAAACTACACATGGTAATTGTGAATTTAACTATTATAATTATTAACAGAGTAAATAAGAATGAACCTGGATAAAGACGGGATTTCATATTCCAGTCGTAAATAGTTAATGCAATTATTAATTTTCAATCAATAACATCGATATATTAGCAGGCCATATAACTGGATGTATATCATATATAACATATCAAGATGGCGGACCAAATAGGCGAGTCTAACTGAGACAACAAGACAAAACAAATTGTCAGTTTTCTATAGATTTGTACATCGCTCCTCATTACTGTTGTTAAACATTGTTAATCAACTTGATTACAGTATTGCCTCAGTCAAACTCGTGTGCTTGGTCCACCATCTTAATATTTAAATATCCAGTTGTATGGCCTGCTAATATATTTTTGATCAGCTGGATCCAAACGCGCGTCATTGTTATAACTAAATATTTTTCGTCGCGTTAGCATATAAATAGAAAGTGGTAGTTTTAATGGATTTCAGATCCATATTTGTATATGATTAAAGCCTATTTTAATATTATTTAGAACATGAATATTGTATGAGGTTCATTGGTTCGATGACGCCAGTTGATTTATAATATGTGAGGTGTATTGGAGGTGGTTTTCCTAAAATAGATGGGCTCTCAAACACTCTCTTCTCAACA
The DNA here is from genome assembly GCA_022606485.1 of Agraylea sexmaculata. Taxonomy (NCBI): domain Eukaryota; kingdom Metazoa; phylum Arthropoda; class Insecta; order Trichoptera; family Hydroptilidae; genus Agraylea; species Agraylea sexmaculata. The sequence goes on from JAGTTH010002190.1 coordinate 37,751, forward strand.
TAACACACATCTTCCATACATTATGTTTACTATTGATAAAAATATTTAACACTGGCTTTGGCAAGCCACACCGAGCTGTTTGTTTTGTTTGGCCTTAACCATATTATTGCAAGACAACCATCACATCATTGATATAAGTCGCTATTAATTTCAGTAACGAGCAGCATTTTGGATAATGACTTAAGTAATGGATTCCCAGGCGTGCATTGCCGTAAATATTACGATAGTAGAGTTTCTTAGCTACACCTATGATCGGTTTTTTTGTTAGTTAATGCCTTGTCTGAGCTTCGGACGAGGCACTAATTAACAAAAAAACGATAAAAAAAACAGCAAAGCAACTCTATTACGGTGTAAGTTTACGGCGGCGAAGAATCCCAAGCTTTACAAGAAGAAAATGTAGAAATTATACCGATATATTAGCAGGCCGTACAACAGGATGGACTTTAATTATCTGAGAATATTTGAAGAGGTCGCAGGGTATCCCAAATATAAGCGAAAATAAATATTACATATTGAATAAAATAAATTTAAAATATTATTTACGTATTTACCAGACACAATGCACACGTGACAGTCACTACTCAGTAGTTCATAGAAACAGCTGATTCCAAGATGATGGCCAAAACATGGATCCAAAAGCACTATTAATATTTTTAATCTTTTAAATATACATTTAGCGACCCTATAATTGCTTTACTGGAAAATTCTATTATAATTATTCATGATTTAAAGAAGGCATATGTGGGTTTTAAAAGTGACAAAAAATCTGTGTATGATTAAATAATTTCCAGCTTTGTAAGGAAAAATCAGAGCTTAATTTTATATATATATATATATATATATATATATATATATATATATATATTGTATATATTTGAAACTAAAAGTAACCCGTGTGGTTGTTATAAAAACATTTTCATTTTAAACAAATTTTTCCAATTACTTGATATTAAAAACCGTCACTTAACAAAAGTCATTTCACTAAAAACTGCAGCTCTGATTATATCTCACAAAAGCTAGAAATTTATTAAATCATTCCAAATGTTTTTTGTAACTTTTAAAACCCACATCACGCCTTGCAAACCAAAAGTTAAATCTTTAAATCTTGATTAATTATAATTAATTCAATTGTCCATTAAAATAATTATAATGTCGCAAATTGTATAATTCAAAGATACGTAGATTACACACTGATAAAAGAATTTGCCTGTTCTGCGAATGCGAAAAAGGTTTTATATTTTTTTAAATGAATAACTAATTTAATAAGAAGTTAGGCGTCCTATCGTTACATAGTGAAATTATTAATTTATTTCTACCCAGTGATTACCCTTAGATTATGTTGATAATGGGGTCTGGTTAGAACATATATTTTTCATTAAAATTTTAATCTCCTTGTGATACTTCATGGAAATCACGTAGCATTTTCCTGCAAGTCAGAAGCAGGTTTATGGTGAGTTATTTTTCTAATCACACTGCTTTAAATCCTACCTATTACTTAGTTAGTAATTGCACAATTGTATTATCATCAAACGGATGTTATCTTATCGGGTCTAAGTTTGTGTTGTGTGTTTGTCATGTCACTAATTCTCACCTGAGATAATTGAAGTTCGTTAACCCAGTAACAAATGGGTGCAGGTTGATTTGCCAAATTGGGCATTTACACGAAAAGTCAACGATGGAAATTATATTCGGATTAACTACGCTTTTCACTCGGTAGGCAATAAATTTTAATTGCCTCAATGAACTCGGCTCTTGGATAAGAAGATAAAATTCATATATGAGAAGCCTTCAAGGTTGCTTTGTCGAAATTAACTTGGTATTCGCGTCTCGCACATTTTAACTAATTAATTGAAGGTGCTATACTTTGTTATACATTTATAAATACACGTTTAATAGATCAGGGGGTAAATGCATGGCTGTAAATATATAAAAAAATCTCTCGGCTGTTGCTTGAATTATTTAATTTGATTTTATGGATTGTAAAGTGAATTGTGAGATGATTATTTAGTGTTAACCCTGTGTCACTATTATAGTTATAGGGAAGGTGAAATTCATTCAGATGTACTTAAGACCCACCCGTTGAAATATATCTAAGCAAATATCTAATAAAATAAAATAACTGGTAAAAATTTGTATATTATGGTTAGTTATCAACAAGTTAAATCCAAAATAAACACTAAAAATTATATATTTTTTTCATAAAACCTCACTTGATCGTCTAGGATCTAGATTACCCTGATTCTCTGGTTTAAAACACTATATTAAATTCATTATTATTTAAAAATAATTACAACAAAATAATCAGTTTTATGGTTCAGGGATAAGACTGGGATATGCTGGGTTCAAATCCCGCTCAAGTCATTTTTTTAAATTGATTAGATCGGTTATTACGACTGGGAGATCGGGAATAATATTGATAAAATCTCAATCGATCGTCTTGATCCAGGTTTTCTCTGATTTTCTGGATTGTAAGTTAAATACTGAGTCAATTAATAGTTATATAATATAACCCTAAAAGCCTCTTGACGTGTATAAATAATTAATAAATAAATAAAGTTCATTTTTACGTTATAAAAATTTGTGGCCTATTTATTTCGAGAATGTATTTTTAATACTGGGATTGTTATTACACAACGTGTTCTATAAAATAAATTAAGATTTAACCTAAACAATAATTTGTTTTGGTTACATTATCAATTCCCTCGAATCCAACAAAACAAGTGTAGATTTAATAATTAAACCTAGGTACAATTAAACCTACAACAAGGCCTTTCTGTGCGTAAATTAGTACATTCGCTCACATCAATCTTCACTCGCTCAAAATAATATTACTTACCAGGGGCCATGTTTTTTTTATTAAAATATAAAATATTGTATGGAACATCATTAGAGGATCTTTGACATGAGGTTGTAAGATATTTCAGGATATATCCCTACTTCATACGCAAATAAGGGTGACGAGTCTCTCTCAAATATGAGTGTACTTAACCACTTTTCAACAAAAGTGTGTAGTATTGAGTTTTACACAAGAGAGGATAGAATATATAAAAATTGTGGTATTTTTTCTAGTTTCACCTGGTTTAATTATAATTAATTCATATTCAGGACATATTTTCACCGTACAAGTGATTATAAACATAATTATTAAAGTGTTTAGTCTGATGTCAAAATGCGGTTAGTACGATTAAAAACTTATCGGAAAACCCTTCTTGTTAAAACCGCACCGTTTAAATCGGTTGTGACAGAAAAGCTAATTAATATACACTGCAGACTTTTAATCTGTGAGAATATTTTATAGGGGGTATGTATAACAAAAATAATCTTAATTATAATAAAAAAAGTATAAGCGGGAATGACTTATTATGAGGGGGTCAACTGTATAATTAGTTAATTATTTTCAAATAAATAAAAATACAAAAACGACATCTTCCTAAATCTAATTCTTCCTAAAAAAATTAATGAGAAAGAATGTTTTTTGGAGATTATTTTAAAATTAAGTATTTAGGTAAAGGAAGAGTTAGTTGGTGAAATATTTATAAATTTATTTTATTAAGTTCATAGACATTTTATTTAATGATAAATTTGTTAATAAGAATCGTTATAATGTCATTTAAAAAGCTAGGCAATAAAATTCACTCATAATTTGGAATTACATTATCAGAAAAATATTAAAATTAAATTAACTATTTTGAGTTAACAAGAATATTTTAAAAATATCGATCAACTATAAAAGTAGAATTTTATAATAAAGCTGTGATCTTTATTTGATTGTTATGTATGTATGTAACGACTTGCCAATGAATTTGCGCGCCTGCTTGAACTCTTTTCCACCAATTCTGCCACCTACAGGGCTTGTTTAGGAGCGAACCTATAAAGTAACATTTAAATTATTGCTTCCTACATATTATTATATTTTATTTTATATACTTTTCATTTTTGTTTTAAACCTTTTTTATTATTATTATTTTTGTCTTGTCTGTAAAAAAAGCACTTTAAAAATTATATTATAAGAATAGCTAATGATATTGACCTGGCATTACACGTCCAACAAAATTTATTATTTTTAATGACTGTTAATCAAGACGTTTGCATAGACATGAATATGAATCATTTAATTGACTTTTTTTTATGTACATGTATACACTGGGATAACATAAGTTAACAATTGAAACCTATTAAGGACTTGCCTTAATAATACTAATTGAAACGAGAGTGCTAATTTTTATGGTAAATGATCTCATGGATTGATTGTTAATCTTGGATATTAGGATAGTTTAAAAGTAGGTGACGCAATTAAGGCTTTTGCGGTTAAACGAACCACTCGTAAATTACAAGATTAGGGAGCTCTTGAATTTGTATGCGAGTGAGGTTTTTGCCTCTCTCCTTCATTAAGACAAAAATAACATTTTGTCAGTGCCACGAGCTTTGATAAAACCCTAATTGAGATATCAAACAAGCGTCGCAGCCATAAATTTCGTCTATATTGTAACTACAATAATTAATACTCGTGTATGTCAAGTTTTCATAATGAACGTCTCACCCTTATTGAATGTGTTCGGCTAATTATGAATGGGGAGGGATGAAAGAAAATTCAATAAGATATATATTTTTTATAATAGTCATGGCTTAAGCCGTTGTAAAAAATTTACACCAATTCACATACTGAGATTGACACCTTTTAAAAAGTTAAAAAACGTTGCAAATATAATGAGTTTACTCTGGAATCTTACTGTATTATTCATTATAAAAAATAAAAACTATGGGCTTAAAATTTAGCACATTTTACAATCCATTTGTTAAGTACCTATTAAAAAAATATAAATCGATAAAATAATGTGTACATCTTCGAGCACACCTATATATATATATATATATATATATATATATATATATATATATATATATATAACTTGCTATATATATATATATATTTCTCTAAAAAATGAAGGTCTGATATTTCTCACAATGCTGGAAATTATTTAATCATACACAGATTTTTTGTCACTTTTAAAACCCACATATGCCTTCTTTAATTATAGAATTTTCCCGTAAAGCAATTATAGGGTCGCTAAATGTATATTTAAAAGATTAAAAATATTAGTAATGTCTAACTATATGTATATTAATAATGTCAGTGCTTTAAGAACCGAGTTAGGGCCACCATCTTAGAATCAGTTGTTTCTGTGAAATACTCATTAGTGACTGTTACGTGTGTATTATGTCTGTTATACGTAATTCATATATTTAATTTAAAAAAAAAATTTTTTTTGGGTTTATAATTACGATACCTATCACCCCCTAAAATATTCTCTGTTATCACACACACCAAATCTAAAATATTTATTTAATGAATTATCATAAAATATGCCATATCTTTGTCATCGTTTTTGTGTAATATTTCGTTAGTATTATATTTTTGAAGGTAATTTGAATTAAAACTAATTGGGACATTGTTCTCTGTATCTTTATTCTTTCCACAAACAGCCCCACTATTTTTTTTACATATTTTATTTAAGTAAATTGGGAGTTTCCTGTTAAAATATTCGAATTTGCTGTGTGTGAATTCCCTTTGTGTGGTTCGAACATGGAGGAATAAAACACCGACAGATCGTTAAAAAGGAGCCGTCGGCAATATTTTTTTTCAATCGCCACTCAAAATATAGAAAGAATAAAAATGTATATATTTTTTTGTATCGCGAATATGAACCGCAGAATATAAAAAAATAATTTTACTAAATTATATATTTCTGTTGTTCATATCATATGAGTGTTATTTTGCTTCCCAAGTTTATCTTTATTGTGGGGGTTGATAAATTAGGGGTGTGACGTCCAATAAAAGTAGTATCTGTAGATAGTTGTAGGTATTTTAATAAAGGGCGTGGTTTTACTTTTAATCGAAGCATAGAACCCCTAACTCTGGATCAATTACCCACTATTAACTATTTGGAAACTCATTATGGATCGTCTCATTAATCCTCATTTAATACTATCTTGCTTTGGTATGTCTTTTCATTAAAAACTTAGCACGAGAACCCACTATCTGAAAATGATTTAATCTGAATATAAGACGACATACTAAGAAAATTAAATAATATTCCTAAATACAATTTAAAAATATAGTGGGTGATCGGTTAACGAAGATATTCCGAGTTCGTGAAACGATCATTGATTTCTATTCAATTATATAATTATTTTTAGAGATTCTATAAATAAAATTGCTTGTAATATATCGTCTGCCTTTTTTGCATTTTAATTATGAATTTAAGTCTGTTATTCAGCAGATATGCACCAATTTGAACGCAATAAATAAGCATTAATCCATTTTACAAGGTTTTATTAAACGAATGTGTCGTTTTAAGATTGCGTCTTCCAGTGTTTTTGTTCATCCTATAAAATTTGACAAAATGGACTTCAATGGACAATCTATTTATTATAAATTTCAGTTTTCTTTTACAGTTAGTTCGTAATCCGAACCAATCAAAAAAGTATTCGTCAATCGATCACCTTCCTTCATAAATTAATACTGACTTTTATATTTTTTCAAGTCCGATGTTTTTTTTCCTAATTTATGATAAAATATTCACCATTGCAGAATGTGATTTGCATTTTGATAAACGGCAAATCGATTTGGACATTTTTGCCCCTGATGCAAATTGAAAATGTCAATATATTTACAGCTATAAAATTATTTTATATTTTAACTTATATAACTAAAAAGTCTTGCCTTTGAATATTCAACGTCGCGTTAAACTTTTTTTAAAATAAAATTCTTAATTGCATCGTCTACGTGAAAGGAATCTCACGCCTTTCTTGATGTAAAATGGGAATTTATCCCTTTTTCATAACTTGACACGAAAACACTTCATATACTAGTAATATAAACTATTTTTATTTATTCAAAAAGTAAATGTATTATATTAAAGAGTCGTGAAAAATGAATTTTCGTAAAATAAAGATGCCATATTCTATAAATCTTGCTATACTTATGTTAATTATGTCTGTCACATGAAAAATTTGGTTACTTGCAAAGTTAAACAAAAAACCAAAAATAAATTATTGTTTTTTTGAGTCAGAGTTACAATTATATCTCAAGAAAAAAATTACATCATAGATAAATTTTACACTGAATTAAAAATAACATTTTCCAAACGATATGTCAATTTTATCGAGAGGGGCAAATCACGCAGTCAATTTGTGTTCAAAATCAGCCACTTCGTCAATTCAATTTGATTGGACTGAAACGACGCGTACAAAGTACAATAGATGAACCAATTTGGCAGCCCTATCGATAAAATATACCCGAAAAATGAATACGAATCTGCTAGTATTTTCTATTTTTGGTGTTATAGTATGTGCATGAAAAAGATTTGCTCCCGTCTACGGCGTAGCTTATTACAAGTCGTTCCGACTACGTTTCCTGATATTATGAGGGTTCCCTTATATATATACAATCCATAAATACATTATGACAAGGCATTGTTCTGTAAATATTATATAATAGTCCTTGGACAGGTGTGCCACTATTGTTTACGCTTGAATCATCTTATAAATAAGTGACAGCCGACCTGATACTACACGAAAAAATACATTTTTCATAACATAAAATGGTATTAATATACAGAGTCTGCTTCTAATGCCTGCCTTAAATTTTCTTTCATAACTGTTCTTTTTTAAGTATTTTGAAATGTTGATGCAAATTTGGCAGCGAGAAGTGATGGAAGACGTGTAAATAGTAAATATCCGTCGGGTAAATACGGCTAAATTTTGTAAATAAAATTGTTTGATATGAAAAAAAAAAATATATTTGAGAAAAATGTATAACTTAGTGAGTCAGTAAACAAATAAAGAGAGCGTAGGATTGGGGGGTTGAATTTATATTTAAATAAATAGATGAACGCAGGTGCCTTTCGTTTATAGTTGAATAATTTTCACCATGTTTGATATAAATAAGAAAAAGATAGAGTTTACTATAAAAATGTATTATTTTTCGTTATTACGTTTAACTGTTATATTTTTTCTCAAGTTAAAAATCTCTTAGGACGAAACCAAGTTTTTCGACTTTTTAAAGTACTTATTATTAAACAATAAAAAATACAACCTCTAATATCGAGTAATTCATATAACGAAATATATTTTTTATAAAGAGTGACACAGAAAACGATTTTTAATAACCCCTACAAATTTGTCCCTAAAGACGTCCTTAAAAGAAAATAAGTAACTTTTATATTGAAGCGTAAAATATTTGAAAAGTGAGAATAAGGTCTGAACATTGTTTTTTTTCCAAGGGCTTCACATAACGAGTAAGATTCTACGACAATTTATGCTCACTATAAGAATAATAAAAGAAAAAAAAATACTAACCTGACAGTTAATCAAGTTAACATGTACACTTCTTTATTCTTAAAATTTGACAGAATACCACAAAGCAGGAAATAAATCTCTAATCAATACATTTGGGTTACGAAATGTGACCTGATCTATATTTGACTTTTATAATTAAATTGCATCCGCAAATAAATGTTATTTGGCGTTGCATTGAAACTATTTTTGAAGCCAATATTTATCAATAGCAATGTTCGATCGGCACTTTAGAAATTCAGCTGCGGTATTTGAAGGTCTCTATTAATTCGTCAGTAATAATATAGTTTGATTTATGTTTATTTAAAACAATTTAGTCGTATGACCGATCCTCAAGTGTTTGTTTAGGGCCGCAAAATTAGCATGTTTGCAATTAGTAATCCAACCACATCAAATATATTACAAGTATCAATTCAAAGGCCACTAAACAATCTATGACTTAATATAACGGACAAAAAAATTGATCAGATGTAAAATGGGCTTCTGAAGAAAATATGTACCTATAACGGAAATCGGGGGATGATTTTTTAAACCTAATTTATATTTCCGACTTTATTGGACATTCCAATTAGTATGTTATATCGTATATTAATTGAATTGAAATACCACGAATAGGCGTAAGAAGCTTCAATAATACGTACATTTTTAACCATTTAATTTGATAGACTAAATAATGTTTCTCGGTAAAGATCAAAAGCAACTTTTAATCAACAATGAAATATTCGTCGAACCGTTACACGATTAACCGGTCCCTTTTGAAAAAACTTCTGAAAGTTTTTTCCACATCGATAGTTTGAGCTTGGCTTATTTATGGTGCGAGGAATTAAGTCGACATGTTAACGATAAAGATTAAAACAAATCCACACGATTGAATTGTTTCCACAAAAAAAATATATAACAGTGAATACAGAATATAAGAATCTTTATTCAGATGACAGAAAAAAATTAACGTGACCTCCACAAAAAGAGACTTTTTGAAAATGCGAACAACATGCAGGAAGCTCTTTCATTCATATTTGCATTCATCATCTACCTTAAAAATAAATATATTTTTATATTAATATTCTGAAATAATTTCAAAGTGAAAAGGCTTACAACTAATTTTGGAAGGTAATAGTTATTAAATGTTAAGAGGTTAATTAAATGTGGAAATCGTTCAAACTTGTAATCAAATTAACTATCAAAAAATGTATGATTAATAATTTCAAATATAGGAGAATACTGCTTTAATAAAATTAATTGATTTTTTAGAATTGTTAAGTAAATTATTATGTCAATCTTACGTATTAAATATAAAAGTGTAATAACAGTGTATTGAGTGAATCGTCTAGAGCTGATACCATTGGTGCGTATACGAATAGAGCTGGTCGAGTAGTATGATTATAAAATACCATTATTAATTAAAAAATATTTATTATAATATTTTACAATTGCGCAAGGTCACTATCAAGCTTTAATTGGCCAGCTCTATTCATATACGAACCGCATACATACACTCTCATTACATAAAATGTAATAAAAAATTAAATTCATTAAAATCATAAAAGTATCCTTTAATCATGCTTCGGCTAAAAGGGTGCGAAAATCAGTATTTATTGTTGGAAACTAAGCATTTAAATTATTTTATTGTTTTTTATTGAATTATTGGATATTTAAAGATATTAGGACGTAATAATAATTAATTATTATAGTAAACAAAAATATTTTTAAGGCAAATTCGTGCAATGCTCCAATACAATTCTGTTTAATCAATTAGCTGATCATTAAAATAATATATTAGAAGAAATATTGATTCAGCGTAGTGTATTTAAAAAGAAATAAAGACGTCGATTACCCAATGATCATCAAGATAACAATACACCGGTTAAGATATTCGAGGCTTTATAAGACGGAGCAAGAATATTTTAATAATTCAATTCATAAAGACTTCGATCAGGTTTCCATTTTTTTCCACTCTCTCTCTCTCTCTTAAAGAATTGAACAATTTTCTTCCCCCTCGA